>MU260733.1:0-159983 GCA_020310875.1 Ceratopteris richardii
TATGTATGTATGTATATGATCGTATTAGTATAGAGAATGAAGTATTGATGAAAAGAGATGAATAGATGAAGAGTATTGTGTGTGTCATCGATTAGATGTATGATGAGTTGATTATAAGAATGTTTAGAGAATTGCACCTCGATCTTTTCTCTAGTTCTCCTTCTGTGTTTGATTCTATCAAAAATCCTTCTGTACACATCTATTTCCATAGTTAATCTATCTATGGTTAAAGTTTAAAAGTCTAATTGCAAACAAGCTGAGAGAATTTTGTGTAGGAACTCTATATGTGAGAAAGTATTGAGTGTCTTTTGAAACAGGTGCAATCCCGATGGTCAAAGAAATGGTCAGTTCTCAGAGCACAGTGTAAGTTTTACACAAATGAGGAGTCCGAATCTAAGTTTGAAGGTAATCCATCCATGGCTAAAAGCATTTGCTTAAACGGGTTCTAGATTGGGAGAACCATGTGTTAGAAGTTACAAGTGTCAAAGTCGACTCTACAAGAAGGCAGTTTCAGACATAGGTAGATTGTTTGGATCATTTCTCATAATCTACTTATGCTTTTGAAGTGTTTTAACTTGGAGGAGGTGTGAAAACATTAGACAACACATTCTACAAAGTTTCATCAGAAAATTTACAAAATGATTATTCAATGAGTGAATAATGTGCAGCAGACTTTTCTGTGAAATGACTTTCTTCACAGCTAGCTGAAATCTTTATAGTTTGGTGCTTGTCTTCCAAAATTGGTTGGAGTTTAAAGTTATTCTTGATATAGAGGTGGTCGAACATCAAGGATAGCTTGTTCTTTTGGAGATTAACATTGTCCATCAATTAAAGCAAGCACCTAGGGCATGGAACCATAGGTTGACCACATATCTTCAGGACCATGGCTTTGTCATGAGTAAAGTAGATACTTCTCTATTCATTAAGAGATGTAATTCAGAGGTAATATACCTATGTGTATATGTTGATGATATCCTACTTACACGTAATGATGCTAATGGAATCAAACAGATCAAGAATCACTGGAGTTCAAATTAGTGACCTTGGATCACTAAAATATTTTCTTGGACTTGAGTTAGTCTATACCACTCTAGCATTTACATTACTCAGAAGAAGTATACATGATATATTGAAGAAGTTTCATTTGCAGGATGCCAAATTTCAAGTACTCCAATGGAGGTAAACCTAAACTTAAGTGCTGATGAAGGTGATGTAATTGATGACATTATAGGTTACCGAAGCATAGAGGGTAGCTTGAATTATGCTACTCTGACAGGGATAGCATTGCTTATGGAGTGAGTGTGCTAAGTGAGTTTATGCACAAGCCTAGGCACCTCACATGGAGGCTGCCAAAAGAATTTTGAAGTACCTTAAGGGTACTCAACATCATGGTCTATATTTCCCTTATACATCAAACTTAGACATTAAATTTATTCAGATGCAGATTGGGCAAGATGCAAAGATTACCTTTCATTTGCAGGTGATAAGCCAATATCATGGTCTTCATAGAAGTAACCTACTCTTGCTTTATCTTCTATAGAGGCAGAGTATAGAGGATTGGCCAATGCTAATCAAGAGGCCATATGGATCAGATTGTTGTATACAGAATTGGGCTTGCATACTACATCTCCAATGATCTTTGGGGATAATACAAGTTCTCTACACCTTGCAGCTAATCCTATTTATCATGCTAGGACCAAGCATATAGAGGTCCACTATCATTATGTGAGAGAAAAGTTATTGAGCAAGGATATTCAGTTGTCATATGTATCAACAAATATGCAATTTGCAGATTTGCTAATTAAAGCATTAGATGGTACAAAACTTTGCAGGTTCAAATCAATGATTGGATTGTAGCATATCAAGAAGATTGAAAGATGAAGACCAAGCCAAAATTTTTGGCTTCAGGTGGAGACGTTGGTGCAAATCACAAGCCTACACATTTGGCTTGTATCCCATATACATATGAATTTTCATGGAAACCATTGCTAGTAGAAGATTACTTATTTATTCTTTGTAAACGTCATTTTTTAACTTGAGAATCTTTGTAATCACCTACCAAGAAAATCTCATGGAATACTTAGAAGTTGATTGAGAGAATATCTCCTAGGATGAAGGTTCACTTTTTAGAGAGAGTCAAAATTTGAATTCAAATTCAAATGACTATGAAACTCCTATATACTCCTTTTTGTAAAGTCACGGTTAGAGAGTGATCTTTTCCCAAGCTCTGCATTGACATATTGTATGTGTGTAAGGCCTACACTATATCCTACACCATTATTCATCATATGGCTATGATTACCAAACCTATGATATTGTATAACATTGTTCATTAATACATTGTACTTACATTGTTCATCTATGACATCTCTATTATAGTTACTTTCTACTATCAACTTGTACTGATCATATCTCACTCATTTCTCCACCACATCCAATGCTCTATAGCTTGTTGGAACCATCTCAAAGTTATCTACGTGCTCACAAGTGTTAAGGAAATCTATTTAGCGGATTGAGAGAAATCGGCATCTAAACACTCACTAGTCATTACGTGCAACAGTCCTAAAAAGTTGGGGGTAAAGATTATTTTGCTAAATTGATTTCTCTGTGCATAGTTGATCATTTCAAGTGATTTTGATTGGAATCAATAGCTTACTAAGCTATTTAGATATCCCTAAAAGGAATTTTTTCAATTCTTACTGTAGTAGTTGTACTGAGCATTACAAGCAGCAGATGTATGACTCAAAATAGAAGCTTTTCTTGAAGTCATCTATTTCTAACTAGTTTGTTTTGATCAAATCTTTTCATACATCAATTCCAAAGTACATAGGCACTTTTATGGTGTCATTGGAAATCTAAGAGGGTCCACTTCTCAACTCTAAAGCATACAAGGGCTAGTACAATGCAAGATTTGGAAGTACCTACTCATCATCTTGAAGTGTCCATCCATCTTTCCCAACACTTGATCTTTTGAATAATGTTTAAAGTCCCTTTTATTATAACCTCTATTGTTATTGTTGAAGTTGCATCCACCTCTACCGCTATTTTTGCCATATCCACCTCTTCCACTTCCTTTCTGGGTCTTCCCATTGAACCACCAATTCTTACTAGTGTGGTTGTTCTTATCATTGATGGCACAAGGATGAACATTTTGATCTTTCTTTCTTTCATGCTTTGGCCCTTTCTTCTTCCTTTTTGACTTGCGCTTTCCTGCAAAGTGGGCTTGGGAAGTCTCCTCTTCATCTTCTTCCTTCTTCTTGCCTTTCATCTTCTTGTCCTTCTTATCTACATATAGAGCACTAGATGAAATAACATGATAGGAGTTACCTTCCTTTATGATACTGTTGGCCTCTTGATTAAAGATTTGTCCAAGAAAGATGTTGAAGTCTAGAGTTTGCAAATCCATGATGAGATGATAAGCTGTTCTGATTACAAGAACAACCACATAGGAAAAAATGTACAAAAATACATAATTGATACAAGGTTTCCCACAACCTAGGACAGATAGGTATGAATAATTGGACCAGAAATGATACAAGATGTCCTACAACCCGGGAGTGATAGGTTTTTTTCCACACTCCATCAGAACAATGAACTTGTCAGAGCTTGTTCTCACTATAAAATATATTCAGCATACTGTCTACTTTTATCCTACAAAGTTTCATTGGTAATGCTTCACATGATCATCAGATATTAATCAATCTCTACTCACTGGTATGTGACTCTCAAGGCGTGTAAAAGTTGGGATGGATGATTATGTGCTAAACATATTTCTATACATACAATTTATCATTTTACATTATTTCACTTATGATTGGTAGCTTATTAAGCTAATTGAAGTTTCCCAAAAAGAATTTTATTAATTGCTACTATACTCAGAGAATGGTCCAAAACTCTTAGTAGGTGGTCTCAACCAAAATAGCAAGTTTTGGACCTTGGATCATATGCCTACCTATTTGTTTTGATCCTACCAATAGTGGATCATCTTCCAAGAAACATATGTTATTATGTATTATGACACTATATGAAGCTTGGAATGGCAGGAGACCCTC
Source organism: Ceratopteris richardii (assembly GCA_020310875.1). Classification (NCBI taxonomy): domain Eukaryota; kingdom Viridiplantae; phylum Streptophyta; class Polypodiopsida; order Polypodiales; family Pteridaceae; genus Ceratopteris; species Ceratopteris richardii. The sequence goes on from MU260733.1 coordinate 4,053, forward strand.
ATTATATCATTGAAAAATATTTGGGTGCATTGTGTAAGGAATTGAACTCACAACCTCTTGGTTAGGAATGTGATGGGCTAACCACTTGCCCCAAAAGCCATGGTTGAGGATTACTTCCTAATCCTCTCTCTTAGGGTGTAGTTCAACCATCTCCTACCAGATTATGTTACATTCTTCCCCCCTTGGTCGATCATTGTCCTCAATGATCTGCTCTTGGATCACTCTAGCCTCGGTGATCAATCCCTTGAACTCCCTAGGTGCCCTTGAATTGATGTTCCTCAACCTCGCACAGTTTCTTGAACCTTGTTCGCAACCTTGGTCTCTTGAACCCTTGCTCTCAACCTCGGTGTCTTGAACCTTCTTGTTCGCAACCTTGGTGTCTCGAGCCCTTGTTCTCAACCTCAGTCTTGAACCTTGTTCTCACCCATGCTTGGTATCTTGAACACATCAATCAAGTGCCACCCAAGGATTTCCAAGGAATTCACACTTCCAAGCTAGCTCATTGAAAAGTTCGTTCCGAGAGCTTTCCAACGGTATATTACACGCCTCAATCCGACCTACCGATTGAGAGATACACCCCAATCATTGTTAGGTCCATCCTTGAAACCGACGCGCGCGCCTTCCACAATTCCTACCCTTTCACATAGAGGATGCCCAAGCGCCTTTTTAGAGGCCATTGGATCATTCCACCTTTCCCAAGCCTACTTCCTAAGCTCTGATACCAATGTAAGGAATTGAACTCACAACCTCTTGGTTAGGAATGTGATGGGCTAACCACTTGCCCCAAAAGCCATGGTTGAGGATTACTTCCTAATCCTCTCTCTTAGGGTGTAGTTCAACCATCTCCTACCAGGATTATGTTACACATTGCCTATGCACACATCCCATCACAAATGAAAGGGAAGCTTCACCCTAAAATTGAGAAATGTATATTTATTGAGTATGATTAGAATCAAAAGGGATATAGACTATAAAATCCCACTAACAAGGCATTCATAGTTAGTAGGGATGCAGTATTTGATGAGAATGGTTTGAAGATGATTGCAAGAAAGTTAAAATACCGTATGGTTTGGAAAATTATTTTCCAACCCTAACTCAAGAAGATCAAAACCAAGCAGAGGACATCAACTCAGAAGATGAGGAGCATATTGATTTCAAAGGTTAGAAGTCAAGAGGCAAGTTCAAATACAAGCAATTTGAGGGTCTACCCGAGTCTTCTAGTCAAGCTTTAAGGAGATTACAAAGAGAAAGTAAGAAGACCAATAAGGTATGGATATGATACATCCTTAGTCAGAAAGCACTCCGTGTACATCACTAAAGATTCTATGCCAGAGAAGCCTTCTTCATTTGAAGAGGCTAAGAAGAAGAAAGAGTGAAGAGAATCCATGCAGGAAGAAGTGGAAGCATTGCAACAAAACCACACTTGGGATCTAGTTCTCAAAAAGCCAGATATGAAGGTAATTGGTTCAAGGTGGAAATAGAAAGTTAAAAAGAGCCCTGTAGGTTCCATAAATAGATACAAGGCAAGACTAGTGGCAAAGGGATTTGTCCAAACACATGGAATAGACTATGAAGAAACATTTTTGCATGTGGCAAAGATGCCAACAATTAGGGTATTGGTAAGTTTTGCTGCATCCAAAAATTGGAATTTATATTAGTTACATGTCAAGAATGCATTTTTAAATGGTTGGATATCAGAAGAAGTATATATGGCATAACCACTAGGTTTTGAAGATGAAGAAAAAGCAAGGTATGTATGAAACCTTAGAAAAGCACTCTATGGTCTCAAGCAAGCTCCTACAGCTTGTTACCATAGGCTTGTTACCTATTTGCAGGATCACTACTTTGTGACAAACAAGGCAGACTCTTCTTTATTTGTTAAGAAGAAAAAAATCAGAGGTCATCTACTTATGTGACTATGTAGATGATATCATTATTATAGGAAATGATTGTGAAGGTATCAAGCAGATCAAGCCTCCATTGATGAAGGAATTCAAAATCACTGATCTAGGGTTGTTAACCTACTTCCTTGGTTTGGAACTCGTGTATACAGATTCATGTATATTTATCACACAAAGGAAGTACATACATGATATGTTGGTAAGGTTTAAGATGGAGAACACTAAAGTTGCAGGTATTCCTATGGAGATCAATCGTAAGCTAAGTTCACATGAATGTGAACTACTTGAAGATGTTACAGGTTATCAGCAACTTATGGGTAGTCTTAACTATGCTACTTTGACAAGAGTAGATATTGCTTATGCAGTAAGTACATTAAGTCAGTTCATGCATGTACCAAAGAAGCCACACATAGAAGCTACAAAGACGGTGCCTAAGTATCTAAAGGGTACAATGAATGACGGATTGTTCTACACCTTTACTTCTGACATAGATATAAAGATGTATTCTCATGCAGATCCGGCTGGCTCCAAGGATGATAGAAGGAGCATTTCAGGGTACCGATCTTTTGCAGCTTCAAAACTCATATCATGGTCATCCAAGAAGCAAACAATTGTGGTCTTATCTTCCACAGAAGCTGAATATAGAGATTTGGCAAACGCAACTCAGGACGCTATGTGGCTTAAGCAATTGTATGCAGATTTGGAGATACATTCCTACTCCAATTATCTTTGGAGATAACACTAGTTCACGTCATTTGGCTGCTAATCATATATACCATGCAAGGACTAAGCACATTGAAGTGCACTATCATTATGTAAGGGAGAAATTTCTTAGCAAGGATATCCAATTATCATATGTATCAACTCATTTACAATGTGTAGATATACTCACCAAAGCATTGGATGCAACAAAGATGAGCAAGTTCAAATTGATGATTGGGTTGCAAAAGATCAAGAAGCAATTAAGATCAATCATGTTAGGCTTGAGGGGGAGCTGTTGGTGCAATTATGCCCAAGCCTACACACGATCACTTCACATAATCTTGATGTATTAGCTAATTATTTGCAAGGCTTTATTTGTACAATCTCTTGTAACTTGGAATTATAATTAACCATTATAAAAGTGGAATAAACCCATGAGGTTCATTTACCGTTGTAAAAGCCTTGAGCTTTACACATGTAAAGGTAGAAATATAGAGCCAAAATCCCAAAAATTTGTGGTGGTTGAAGTTGCATTCAATCAAGCAATCAATCACCTAAAAGTAGATCAAACTAGATCTTCACTTTTCCTAGATTGTAGGAAAGTGAATCGATTCCCTCCAACAACCATTCCCACCTTCATTTTGAATTCAAATTCACCTTGCAGAGGCCGCTGCTCTCTCTCCAGAGCTTCAAATTGAGTGAAAGATGGCTCATTGGAAAGGTACAATTGTCTAGTTTATGCATGTAAATTTGCAAAGCATTTGGTTCTGTAGATTGCGAGGAAGCTCAGTTTTTCTGTCTCGGGGTCAATCTCTGCATATTCCTGAAAAATAGGAAGTACCAACGGTGAATATCGCATTCATTCCTATAGCATATTTTGCTTATTGCTTATACTTTTGTGCATTCCATACACTCAACCCTATGTGTATCACTCCCATAAAAGGGTGTTTCGTAATTGTAATCACACTGGTCGCTATGGGCATTTGAAGTTCATTGTTTCTTCCATAGATAGTAAGTTTTTTGAGCTAGTCGACGCGCGAAGCTATCTTTTTTGTATCGACTCATTCTCCTTGATGCTCCAAAGTATGTAGTGTGTTTCTTTGCACTTATAGCATGCCTATAAGGTCTATTTGAGTCTCCAGAAGCTCAAGTGCTGGTCTTGTGCCGGTTGGCTTGACCAAACTTCGTCGCCTCGAAACGCACTTTTCTACCTTCGACAAGCTTCTCCAAGTTTCTTTCAGTGGTATCAGAGCTAGATCAAGATGGGTGACGGCTTTCCCTAAATGATTGAGAAGCTTGATCGACACAACTACGCGGCTTGGCAAATCAGAATGGAGGCCTATTTGCAAGGTAGAAATCTTTATGGAATTGTAGCAGGTGATGAAGCTATGCCTATTCCAAGATCCATAGGAGGACCTACACAAGAGGAGACAGATAAGCTCACACTTTGGTGTGCAAGGGATGCTCAAGCAAGGTCGTACATACTAAACTCTATCTCTGACTTTCTATTACTACATATTAGAGGATGCAAGACATCTCAAGAGACTTGGGATGCCCTGGAGACTTTCTTCTCTGCTAGTACCAAAGCAAGAAAGAATCATCTTTGGAACGAGTTCAACGAAATGAAGAAGACACCTAAACAAACCATCACAGAGTTTGTTACCAAGGTCAAGGAGGTTGCGGATCAGTTAGCATCCATTGGAGAGCTGATTGAAGAAGAGGTCATCATGAGGCAAATTCTCAACGGCATTCAAAGTGATAAGCAATGGAAATCCTTCACGACGGCTTATGATCTCATCATGGATGTGCAGACTCCAGATTTCAACATCTTTCTTGGACAACTCTTCAATCAAGAAGCCAACAATAGCATAAAGGAAGGTAACTCTTATCATGGTAATTCAACTAGTGCTCTATATGCAGATAAGAAGGATAAAAAGTAGAAAGGCAAGAAGAAGGAAGAAGATGAAGAAGAGACTTCTCAAGCCAACTTTGCAAGCAAGAGCAAGTGGAAAGGGAAGAAGAAACGACCGAAGCAAGACAAAGCCAAAGGTCAAAATGTTCAACCTTGTGCCATATGCGATAAGACCAACCACACCACTCTGAATTGCAGGTTCAATGGGAAGACCCAGAAAGGAAGTGGAAGAGGTGGATATGGCAGCAATAGAGGCCGAGGTGGACACAACTTCAACAACAACAATAGAAGCTTTAATAGAAGGGACTACAACAATTATTCAGAAGATCAACCACATGAAGACTCATTGCTTCTTATGAATCTAAGCCACAAAGAAGGTAAAGAAGATGATCATTTGTTCCACATAGATTCAAGATGTTCGAATCATGTTGCAGGCAACATTGCTCTTCTATCTGACTTGGAAATTCCAAAGCATAGACATGAAGTGCAAACAAGGGATGACACGAAGCACAATATGGAGAAGATTGGTAATGTCAAAGCTTCCAATGGCAAGATAAACATTCTAAGTAAGGTTCTCTATGTACCCACTATCACTAAAAACCTAATAAGTGTAGGCCAAATAGTTGAAAAAGGCTTGCAAGTTAGGTTCACCCAACATGGCGCTTTTGTGGAAGATCCAAGTCAAGGCTTCAAGAAGATAGCCAGAGGTGAGAAGCATGGTAGGCTCTTTACGAAGTAGAAGAAACCAGGAACATAGCTCTATTCAACTTTGGGTCTCAAACCCTAAGTGAGCTTGAAGTGTGGCATAAGAGACTTGCTCATGTGAATGAAAGAACATTGAAGGATATATGCAGGTATCAAAGTGTTCTAGGACTGCCAAACATATCAAAGCAACACATGATCAACAGGTGTGATGCATGTGAGATTGGAAAGGTGTAAAGACAACCATTCAACCACAAAGGCTACATCCACAACAACCTATTGGACTTAGTACATACAGATGTATGGGGACCAAGTCAAGAACCTTCATTGGCAGGATCAAGGTATTATGTCTCATTTATTGACGACCATAGTAGATGGATTGTTCTATACTTTATCAAGAGTAAGAATGAAGTGTTTGATTGCTTCAAGAAGTATCTTGCACATGTGGAGAATCATATAGGTAGATCACTAAAGAAGCTCAAATCTGATGGAGGGGGAGAATACTTCTCCAAAGAGTTTGATGAGTTCTTGCAGGACAAAGGTATCAAAAGGGAAGTGACTACTAGGTACTCTCCTCAACTAAATGGAATTGCAGAGAGGAGAAACAAGACATTGGTTGGATCAGCCCGAACAATGCTTGAAAAGAAGAAGTTTCCACATTATCTATGGGCAGAAGCTATTTCAACTGCACTGTACCTTGTCAATCGACTACCATCCAAATCACTTCAAGGTATGACTCCTTATGAAGCATGGCATGGAAGAAAACCTAGTCTTGGACATTGCAAGGTTTTTGGTTGTTTAGCTTATGTTCATGTACCATCACAAATAAGAGGTAAGCTAGATGAAAGGGCAACAAAGGCAGTGTTTATTGGATATGATTCAACTCAGATGGGTTACAGGTTCTTCAATCCTTCAACCAAGCAATTCACTACAAGTAGAGATGTTGTGTTTGAAGATCACAGGTCTTGGTATGATGAAGACAAACAAAAGGTAGCACTACCATATGATCTTGATTATGACTCTCATCAATTGGGAAGCAAGCATGATACACAGGTCCAGGATCCAAGAAGTGATATAGACGATGACCAAGATGAAAGAGAAAGGTATTACAAGCTATGGAAGTCAAGAGGCAAAGCAAAGATGCAAGAGGTTGGAGAATACTCCAAAGAAGCACCTAGAAGATCAGCAAGAGAGAAGGAACAACCAGAAAGGTATGGATATGATTCCACCTTTGTTATGAAGCATTCAATCTACTTGGCAAAAGTGTTAAAAGTCAAGCTTCAAGCTAAAAATTCGTGGGGAATCTTTTATGGAAATGTGGAGCAATCAAAGGAAGCCAAAAGCCACGAGATTCCATCAAGAAAAGTCACTCAACCACTCCCCAAGTCATCTCAACTAATTCCTCCAAGTTAGGAGGCTGATTTGGAAAGGTAGTTCCTAGATTTTAGGGGCACTCTTCTCACTATAAAAGGAGCATGTATCCCGACTTCTTTTGGGCCATCTTCTTGGAGTTTTAGCTCATGTAAAGTGAGCACTAAGTGCTGGAGTTGTGATAAGCAAGCCCCTTGCTTAAGCAACCCCCTTGCTTGCTTGTTTGTTTTCTTTTAGTAGGCATATCTATGTGTGTGCGCAGGCAGTGTTGCAACTCTCTACCCCTGAGTTGTTAGCATTGCTTCTCCCTCATATGGTATCCACTTGATGTAATTCTTGTCTCATTGGATAGCTATAAGAGTCTATTTTATGCTTACAAATTCTCTGGAGCATTCTCTGAGTAAGCTGGGAGCAACATTCATTTTAGTGAAGTTGTGTGATTGATATCTCTCTCTTTGTGTAGGCTCTGTTGGAAATATTTTGCTCTCTGTTGTAAGGGCTGGTTCTCCTTCTCTATGTATCCATTTTCTATGATTTTGGTGTCATTGGGTAGCTATTAGAGTGCTCTAAAGTTGACCCAAGTTTGAGATTCATTCTCTCTATAATCTGTGAGAAACGTTTGCTGGAGTGAAGGGAGGTCTCTGCTTGACTAGCAGTTGTGAGCATTCAACTAGCTCATGTTGTAGACATTGTTTCTCTTTGTGTAAGCATCCATTTCAAGTGAAATTTGATTTGTTGGAAAGCCCTTGGTGTCTACTACAGGTCTACAAAAGCTCACTGGAGTTCTCTGCATAAGCTCTGAGTAAGAGCATTTTTGGTGTGCAGAGGTCAAAGAAGGATACCTGTGGAGGTCATTCGCGCTTCATCGTTGCTTAGGGGTTGAGATACTTCCCCCATCAGTGGTATCAGAGCATTTGGGCATCTTGGAGGTATCACATACAAGCAAGAAGACCTCTTGGAGTTGGTGGTTGAAGAGTTGCATCAACAAAAGCTTCTTGGAGGTAGCTCACATCAAGGGGGAGCTATTCTACTCAAATTTGCAAGAGCACAAGGTGTCCATCTAAGGAAAGCTTTGGATTGAGGTAACCTCAGAGCCTCATTTTCATTTTACACACATTGGAGCATTAGCCAAGGGCTAGGTCAAGTATCAAAGACTAGATATGGGAGACTTCAACACTCAAATTGAAAAGCTAGACAAAGGTAACCATCAACCATGGAGATTTAGGGTCTCCAACTATCTTATGGGCAAGGGCCTTTGGGGGTTGATTAGTGGAAGTGAACCAAGACCTAGGTTGGATGAGAATCCAACCAATGACCAGAGAAGGGCCTTTAGGGAATGGAATGAAAGAGACAAGAGGGTTATCTTTATTCTTTCTCAACACATTAGCAATAGCATGATCGGCCATATCCAAGACCTGGATTCAAGCATGAAGGTATGGGAGACACTTGAAAGGCTTTATTCAACAAGCACCAAAGCAAGGAAGATACAACTCAAGAATGAGCTCAACAACCTTAGGAAGAGCTCAGGGAGTAGCATAAATGACTACATACTTAAGGTCAAGGAGTTATCAAATGCATTGGGATCCATTGGAAGCCACGTAGACGATGACGATCTTGTGGCTTATACTCTCAATGGTTTGAGAGATGATGAGAAGTGGAAACCCTTTACCACTTCAATTTATGTAAGGGATAATCTTCATGATTTTGAGCAATTGGTTGCTCTCATGGTCACCGAAGAAATGAACATAGGTGGAAGTTCAACTAAAAGCAAAGATGCACAAGTTTTCTATGTAGGTAATCAAAGGGGCAAAGGAAGACAAGGACAAGGAAGGGGCAAAGGAAGGTTTGGAGGAAGGCAAGGCCACTCAAGAAATCAAGGACATGACCAAGGCACCTCATCACAAAGAGGGAGAGGAAGATCAAGAGGAAGAGGAGGACGACATCAACAAAACAGGAATCAAGATGGCGAAGGATGTTACATATGTGGCAAGTTTGGCCACTATGCTAGAGATTGCTACCAAGGAGGAAACCAAAGGAACTATAATCAAGGTTCTTCATACAAAGGCCAAGGTAATTATGCTTCTACAAGTTCAGAAAATGACAATCTCTTGATGATGCACATGAATGGAATTCAAGCAAAGTAGATAACACTTGGTATATTGATAGTGGATGTAGCAACCATATGAGTTGCAATGCTTCTTGGTTTACTAATCTACATGTTCCCAAAGGTAAAGGAAATGTAGAAACAGGTGATGATACAGCCCATGAGATCTCCCATGTTGGAGATGTAGCTTTGGATGACAAGGAGGAAGGAAGATGTCTCAAGGATGTCTTGCATGTACCTACCATCACAAAGAACTTGGTGTCCGTTGGGCAAATGGTTGAAAGAGGCTATCAAGTAAGGTTCAACAAAGGTGGATGCTTTGTGGAGAACCCTAAGCAAGGTTACAAGCTCATAGCAAGAGGAAAGAAGCAAGGGAGACTCTTCACTTTGGAGGTAAATTCTCATTCTATTCAACATGTCTACTTCACATATGGAAACAAGAGGATTTCGGAGTTGGACTTGTGGCACAAGAGGATAGGTCACATCAACATACAAAGAATGAAGGAAATGCAATTCAAGAGGCTGGTTGAAGGTCTTCCCAACTTCCAAGGACAAGGTATGAAGCATTTATGTGAATCTTGTCAACTAGGGAAGCAAGCGAGACTTCCATTCAAGAAGAGTGGCTACATAAGCCAACATCCATTGGAGTTGATACATACAGATGTGTGGGGGCCAACCAAAGAGCAATCCATTGGAGGTAACAAGTACTTTGTCACTTTTATAGATGATTGCACAAGGATGGTTTGGGTTTATTTCATCAAAAACAAATCAGATGCGTTTAGATGTTTCAAAACATTCAAGGCAATGGTAGAGAAGGAAACAGGTACATATATCAAGAAGCTAAGGTCCGATGGAGGGGGAGAATATTTCTCCAATGAGTTTTCTGATTTTTTAATGGATCAAGGCATCAAGAGGCAAGTAACATGCAGGTACACCCCCCAAAAAAATGGAGTAGCAGAGAGAAAAAATAGATACATTGCCGAGATCGCTAGAGCAATGCTTAATGAGATGAATGTACCTAACATGTTTTGGAGTGATGCAGCAAATACCGCCGTGTATCTAATGAATAGGGCTCCTACCTCAGGGATCCATGGCTTGACACCATATCAAGCCTATTATGGTAAGAAACCTGATCTTTCCCACTTGAAGATATTTGGATGTACTTGTTATGTACATGTGCCAAGTGAATTAAGGCACAAGCTACAACCAAAGGCAGAAAAGTGTGTGTTTCTAGGATATTCAAATGATCATAAAGGTTACAGGTGCTTCAACCCAAACACAAAGGACTTGAGGATATCAAGGGATGTAGCATTTGATGAGCTACTCCCTTGGTATAAGAAGTATGATTGTATGCAGGACTATGAAGAAGAAAAGCATGGACATGATGAAGAACAAATCGACCTAGAGCTAAGCGGCCCAAGGTGTTCCATCAATGAAGATAGTTCAAGTATGAACTCACCATGGAGGGGGAGATCTTCATCAAGCTATGAAGCACAAACAATCAACAAAGGCAAAGCAACATTGGTGGAGTTGGATGAAGAAGGTAATGAAGTTGAAGATGATGAAGGACACATGATGGAGAAAGAAGCCACGTCAAAGAAAGAGATCAAGTTCCCAAGGCAAAGGAGGTTTATTCCTCCAAAAGGTGAAGAAAGGAAGTCTTCTAGAGTTAAGTATCCAACTCAAAGGTTTACTTATGATTCATACATGGCAACACATTATGCATATATGAACAAAGTAGTAGAAGATCATGAGTCCGATTGCTATGAAGATGCAAGCAGGTACACCGAATGGAAAGAGGCAATGCAAGAAGAGATCGACGCACTTGAGGAAAATCAAAAATGGAATCTAGTGCCCAAGAAGGAGAACATGAAGGTAATAGGTAATAAGTGGGTGTATAAAGTAAAGAGGAATTCAGATGGATCTATTTCTAGGTTCAAAGCAAGATTGGTGGCCAAGGGTTTTGCACAAACCTATGGAGTGGACTTTGAAGAGACATTCAGCCCCGTGGCAAAGATGAGCACCATTAGGACACTCATTGCAATGGCTGCTAGCAAAGGATGGAAGCTCTTCCAATTGGATATCAAGAATGCCTTTCTCAATGGAGACTTGGAAGAAGAGGTATACATGGAGCAACCACTAGGTTTTGTTCATAAAGAGTTTCCACATCATGTTTGTAGGTTGAAGAAGGCACTTTATGGCCTAAAGCAAGCTCCAAGGGCTTGGAACCAAAGATTGGTGGACTATTTGATCAAATGTGGTTACAATCAATGCAAGGCGGATCCATCTCTCTTCATCAAACAAAGAGGAGAACTTGTGGTCTACATGTGTGTGTATGTAGATGATCTTATCATTACAGGTAATGATACAAAGGGCATTGAGGAGATCAAGGCAAAGCTTGGAAAGGAGTTTAGGATCTCTGATCTTGGAGATCTTAGGTATTTTCTTGGCATTGAAGTTGTATACAAAGAAGAAGGTATTATGCTCATACAAAGGAAGTATATTCTAGACCTACTTGAGAGGTTTGGGATGCTACATTGCAAGCCTATTTCAAATCCCATGGAAGTTAATGTAAAGCTAAGCTCCATTGATGGAGAGCCATTAGAGGATGTAACTTTGTATCGATCTATTGTAGGCTCTTTCAATTATGCCACAATAACCAGGCCCGACATAGCATATGGAGTTGGAGTGTTATCACAATTTATGCATAGTCCAAGGACTACACACTTGCAAGCTGCAAGAAGAATGTTGCGATATCTCAAAGCCACTATAAATGGAGGATTGTTCTACTCATTTGATGATGATATGCAGGTCAAAGCTTATTCCGATGCCGATTGGGCCGGTTCGAAGGAAGATAGAAGGAGTACAAGTGGTTACCTAGTCATGCTAGGTAGCAAGATCATCTCATGGATTTCAAAGAAGCAACCCACGGTGGCATTATCTTCCACCAAGGCTGAGTATAGAGCTTTGGCTCAAGTCACATGTGAGCTAATGTGGATTAAGAAGTTATTTATGGAGCTTAATTTGCAGGTTGACACATATCCAATTTTTTGTGACAACATGAGTAGCATTCATCTAGCATCAAATCCTGTCTATCATGCTAGAACCAAGCATATTGAAGTGCACTATCACTTCATAAGGGAAAAGGTGATATCCAAGGAAGTTTCAGTACATCATATTGGTACCAAGGACCAAGTTGCGGACATGTTTACAAAGGCTTTGGATGGGATGAAGATTTCAAAATTCAAGCAATGCATCAACATGAAGGAGCTTGGATGAGGATGAAGAATTGAAGCTTGAGGGGGAGTGTTAAAAGTCAAGCTTCAAGCTAAAAATTCGTGGGGAATCTTTTATGGAAATGTGGAGCAATCAAAGGAAGCCAAAAGCCACGAGATTCCATCAAGAAAAGTCACTCAACCACTCCCCAAGTCATCTCAACTAATTCCTCCAAGTTAGGAGGCTGATTTGGAAAGGTAGTTCCTAGATTTTAGGGGCACTCTTCTCACTATAAAAGGAGCATGTATCCCGACTTCTTTTGGGCCATCTTCTTGGAGTTTTAGCTCATGTAAAGTGAGCACTAAGTGCTGGAGTTGTGATAAGCAAGCCCCTTGCTTAAGCAACCCCCTTGCTTGCTTGTTTGTTTTCTTTTAGTAGGCATATCTATGTGTGTGCGCAGGCAGTGTTGCAACTCTCTACCCCTGAGTTGTTAGCATTGCTTCTCCCTCATATGGTATCCACTTGATGTAATTCTTGTCTCATTGGATAGCTATAAGAGTCTATTTTATGCTTACAAATTCTCTGGAGCATTCTCTGAGTAAGCTGGGAGCAACATTCATTTTAGTGAAGTTGTGTGATTGATATCTCTCTCTTTGTGTAGGCTCTGTTGGAAATATTTTGCTCTCTGTTGTAAGGGCTGGTTCTCCTTCTCTATGTATCCATTTTCTATGATTTTGGTGTCATTGGGTAGCTATTAGAGTGCTCTAAAGTTGACCCAAGTTTGAGTTTCATTCTCTCTATAATCTGTGAGAAACGTTTGCTGGAGTGAAGGGAGGTCTCTGCTTGACTAGCAGTTGTGAGCATTCAACTAGCTCATGTTGTAGACATTGTTTCTCTTTGTGTAAGCATCCATTTCAAGTGAAATTTGATTTGTTGGAAAGCCCTTGGTGTCTACTACAGGTCTACAAAAGCTCACTGGAGTTCTCTGCATAAGCTCTGAGTAAGAGCATTTTTGGTGTGCAGAGGTCAAAGAAGGATACCTGTGGAGGTCATTCGCGCTTCATCGTTGCTTAGGGGTTGAGATACTTCCCCCATCAGTGGTATCAGAGCATTTGGGCATCTTGGAGGTATCACATACAAGCAAGAAGACCTCTTGGAGTTGGTGGTTGAAGAGTTGCATCAACAAAAGCTTCTTGGAGGTAGCTCACATCAAGGGGGAGCTATTCTACTCAAATTTGCAAGAGCACAAGGTGTCCATCTAAGGAAAGCTTTGGATTGAGGTAACCTCAGAGCCTCATTTTCATTTTACACACATTGGAGCATTAGCCAAGGGCTAGGTCAAGTATCAAAGACTAGATATGGGAGACTTCAACACTCAAATTGAAAAGCTAGACAAAGGTAACCATCAACCATGGAGATTTAGGGTCTCCAACTATCTTATGGGCAAGGGCCTTTGGGGGTTGATTAGTGGAAGTGAACCAAGACCTAGGTTGGATGAGAATCCAACCAATGACCAGAGAAGGGCCTTTAGGGAATGGAATGAAAGAGACAAGAGGGTTATCTTTATTCTTTCTCAACACATTAGCAATAGCATGATCGGCCATATCCAAGACCTGGATTCAAGCATGAAGGTATGGGAGACACTTGAAAGGCTTTATTCAACAAGCACCAAAGCAAGGAAGATACAACTCAAGAATGAGCTCAACAACCTTAGGAAGAGCTCAGGGAGTAGCATAAATGACTACATACTTAAGGTCAAGGAGTTATCAAATGCATTGGGATCCATTGGAAGCCACGTAGACGATGACGATCTTGTGGCTTATACTCTCAATGGTTTGAGAGATGATGAGAAGTGGAAACCCTTTACCACTTCAATTTATGTAAGGGATAATCTTCATGATTTTGAGCAATTGGTTGCTCTCATGGTCACCGAAGAAATGAACATAGGTGGAAGTTCAACTAAAAGCAAAGATGCACAAGTTTTCTATGTAGGTAATCAAAGGGGCAAAGGAAGACAAGGACAAGGAAGGGGCAAAGGAAGGTTTGGAGGAAGGCAAGGCCACTCAAGAAATCAAGGACATGACCAAGGCACCTCATCACAAAGAGGGAGAGGAAGATCAAGAGGAAGAGGAGGACGACATCAACAAAACAGGAATCAAGATGGCGAAGGATGTTACATATGTGGCAAGTTTGGCCACTATGCTAGAGATTGCTACCAAGGAGGAAACCAAAGGAACTATAATCAAGGTTCTTCATACAAAGGCCAAGGTAATTATGCTTCTACAAGTTCAGAAAATGACAATCTCTTGATGATGCACATGAATGGAATTCAAGCAAAGTAGATAACACTTGGTATATTGATAGTGGATGTAGCAACCATATGAGTTGCAATGCTTCTTGGTTTACTAATCTACATGTTCCCAAAGGTAAAGGAAATGTAGAAACAGGTGATGATACAGCCCATGAGATCTCCCATGTTGGAGATGTAGCTTTGGATGACAAGGAGGAAGGAAGATGTCTCAAGGATGTCTTGCATGTACCTACCATCACAAAGAACTTGGTGTCCGTTGGGCAAATGGTTGAAAGAGGCTATCAAGTAAGGTTCAACAAAGGTGGATGCTTTGTGGAGAACCCTAAGCAAGGTTACAAGCTCATAGCAAGAGGAAAGAAGCAAGGGAGACTCTTCACTTTGGAGGTAAATTCTCATTCTATTCAACATGTCTACTTCACATATGGAAACAAGAGGATTTCGGAGTTGGACTTGTGGCACAAGAGGATAGGTCACATCAACATACAAAGAATGAAGGAAATGCAATTCAAGAGGCTGGTTGAAGGTCTTCCCAACTTCCAAGGACAAGGTATGAAGCATTTATGTGAATCTTGTCAACTAGGGAAGCAAGCGAGACTTCCATTCAAGAAGAGTGGCTACATAAGCCAACATCCATTGGAGTTGATACATACAGATGTGTGGGGGCCAACCAAAGAGCAATCCATTGGAGGTAACAAGTACTTTGTCACTTTTATAGATGATTGCACAAGGATGGTTTGGGTTTATTTCATCAAAAACAAATCAGATGCGTTTAGATGTTTCAAAACATTCAAGGCAATGGTAGAGAAGGAAACAGGTACATATATCAAGAAGCTAAGGTCCGATGGAGGGGGAGAATATTTCTCCAATGAGTTTTCTGATTTTTTAATGGATCAAGGCATCAAGAGGCAAGTAACATGCAGGTACACCCCCCAAAAAAATGGAGTAGCAGAGAGAAAAAATAGATACATTGCCGAGATCGCTAGAGCAATGCTTAATGAGATGAATGTACCTAACATGTTTTGGAGTGATGCAGCAAATACCGCCGTGTATCTAATGAATAGGGCTCCTACCTCAGGGATCCATGGCTTGACACCATATCAAGCCTATTATGGTAAGAAACCTGATCTTTCCCACTTGAAGATATTTGGATGTACTTGTTATGTACATGTGCCAAGTGAATTAAGGCACAAGCTACAACCAAAGGCAGAAAAGTGTGTGTTTCTAGGATATTCAAATGATCATAAAGGTTACAGGTGCTTCAACCCAAACACAAAGGACTTGAGGATATCAAGGGATGTAGCATTTGATGAGCTACTCCCTTGGTATAAGAAGTATGATTGTATGCAGGACTATGAAGAAGAAAAGCATGGACATGATGAAGAACAAATCGACCTAGAGCTAAGCGGCCCAAGGTGTTCCATCAATGAAGATAGTTCAAGTATGAACTCACCATGGAGGGGGAGATCTTCATCAAGCTATGAAGCACAAACAATCAACAAAGGCAAAGCAACATTGGTGGAGTTGGATGAAGAAGGTAATGAAGTTGAAGATGATGAAGGACACATGATGGAGAAAGAAGCCACGTCAAAGAAAGAGATCAAGTTCCCAAGGCAAAGGAGGTTTATTCCTCCAAAAGGTGAAGAAAGGAAGTCTTCTAGAGTTAAGTATCCAACTCAAAGGTTTACTTATGATTCATACATGGCAACACATTATGCATATATGAACAAAGTAGTAGAAGATCATGAGTCCGATTGCTATGAAGATGCAAGCAGGTACACCGAATGGAAAGAGGCAATGCAAGAAGAGATCGACGCACTTGAGGAAAATCAAAAATGGAATCTAGTGCCCAAGAAGGAGAACATGAAGGTAATAGGTAATAAGTGGGTGTATAAAGTAAAGAGGAATTCAGATGGATCTATTTCTAAGTTCAAAGCAAGATTGGTGGCCAAGGGTTTTGCACAAACCTATGGAGTGGACTTTGAAGAGACATTCAGCCCCGTGGCAAAGATGAGCACCATTAGGACACTCATTGCAATGGCTGCTAGCAAAGGATGGAAGCTCTTCCAATTGGATATCAAGAATGCCTTTCTCAATGGAGACTTGGAAGAAGAGGTATACATGGAGCAACCACTAGGTTTTGTTCATAAAGAGTTTCCACATCATGTTTGTAGGTTGAAGAAGGCACTTTATGGCCTAAAGCAAGCTCCAAGGGCTTGGAACCAAAGATTGGTGGACTATTTGATCAAATGTGGTTACAATCAATGCAAGGCGGATCCATCTCTCTTCATCAAACAAAGAGGAGAACTTGTGGTCTACATGTGTGTGTATGTAGATGATCTTATCATTACAGGTAATGATACAAAGGGCATTGAGGAGATCAAGGCAAAGCTTGGAAAGGAGTTTAGGATCTCTGATCTTGGAGATCTTAGGTATTTTCTTGGCATTGAAGTTGTATACAAAGAAGAAGGTATTATGCTCATACAAAGGAAGTATATTCTAGACCTACTTGAGAGGTTTGGGATGCTACATTGCAAGCCTATTTCAAATCCCATGGAAGTTAATGTAAAGCTAAGCTCCATTGATGGAGAGCCATTAGAAGATGTAACTTTGTATCGATCTATTGTAGGCTCTTTCAATTATGCCACAATAACCAGGCCCGACATAGCATATGGAGTTGGAGTGTTATCACAATTTATGCATAGTCCAAGGACTACACACTTGCAAGCTGCAAGAAGAATGTTGCGATATCTCAAAGCCACTATAAATGGAGGATTGTTCTACTCATTTGATGATGATATGCAGGTCAAAGCTTATTCCGATGCCGATTGGGCCGGTTCGAAGGAAGATAGAAGGAGTACAAGTGGTTACCTAGTCATGCTAGGTAGCAAGATCATCTCATGGATTTCAAAGAAGCAACCCACGGTGGCATTATCTTCCACCAAGGCTGAGTATAGAGCTTTGGCTCAAGTCACATGTGAGCTAATGTGGATTAAGAAGTTATTTATGGAGCTTAATTTGCAGGTTGACACATATCCAATTTTTTGTGACAACATGAGTAGCATTCATCTAGCATCAAATCCTGTCTATCATGCTAGAACCAAGCATATTGAAGTGCACTATCACTTCATAAGGGAAAAGGTGATATCCAAGGAAGTTTCAGTACATCATATTGGTACCAAGGACCAAGTTGCGGACATGTTTACAAAGGCTTTGGATGGGATGAAGATTTCAAAATTCAAGCAATGCATCAACATGAAGGAGCTTGGATGAGGATGAAGAATTGAAGCTTGAGGGGGAGTGTTAAAAGTCAAGCTTCAAGCTAAAAATTCGTGGGGAATCTTTTATGGAAATGTGGAGCAATCAAAGGAAGCCAAAAGCCACGAGATTCCATCAAGAAAAGTCACTCAACCACTCCCCAAGTCATCTCAACTAATTCCTCCAAGTTAGGAGGCTAATTTGGAAAGGTAGTTCCTAGATTTTAGGGGCACTCTTCTCACTATAAAAGGAGCATGTATCCCGACTTCTTTTGGGCCATCTTCTTGGAGTTTTAGCTCATGTAAAGTGAGCACTAACTGCTGGAGTTGTGATAAGCAAGCCCCTTGCTTAAGCAACCCCCTTGCTTGCTTGTTTGTTTTCTTTTAGTAGGCATATCTATGTGTGTGCGCAGGCAGTGTTGCAACTCTCTACCCCTGAGTTGTTAGCATTGCTTCTCCCTCATATGGTATCCATTTGATGTAATTCTTGTCTCATTGGATAGCTATAAGAGTCTATTTTATGCTTACCAATTCTCTGGAGCATTCTCTGAGTAAACTGGGAGCAACATTCATTTTAGTGAAGTTGTGTGATTGATATCTCTCTCTTTGTGTAGGCTCTGTTGGAAATATTTTGCTCTCTGTTGTAAGGGCTGGTTCTCCTTCTCTATGTATCCATTTTCTATGATTTTGGTGTCATTGGGTAGCTATTAGAGTGCTCTAAAGTTGACCCAAGTTTGAGATCCATTCTCTCTATAATCTGTGAGAAAAGTTTGCTGGAGTGAAGGGAGGTCTCTGCTTGACTAGCAGTTGTGAGCATTCAACTAGCTCATGTTGTAGACATTGTTTCTCTTTGTGTAAGCATCCATTTCAAGTGAAATTTGATTTGTTGGAAAGCCCTTGGTGTCTACTACAGGTCTACAAAAGCTCACTGGAGTTCTCTGCATAAGCTCTGAGTAAGAGCATTTTTGGTGTGCAGAGGTCAAAGAAGGATACCTGTGGAGGTCATTCGCGCTTCATCGTTGCTTAGGGGTTGAGATACTTCCCCCATCAGTGGTATCAGAGCATTTGGGCATCTTGGAGGTATCACATACAAGCAAGAAGACCTCTTGGAGTTGGTGGTTGAAGAGTTGCATCAACAAAAGCTTCTTGGAGGTAGCTCACATCAAGGGGGAGCTATTCTACTCAAATTTGCAAGAGCACAAGGTGTCCATCTAAGGAAAGCTTTGGATTGAGGTAACCTTAGAGCCTCATTTTCATTTTACACACATTGGAGCATTAGCCAAGGGCTAGGTCAAGTATCAAAGACTAGATATGGGAGACTTCAACACTCAAATTGAAAAGCTAGACAAAGGTAACTATCAACCATGGAGATTTAGGGTCTCCAACTATCTTATGGGCAAGGGCCTTTGGGGGTTGATTAGTGGAAGTGAACCAAGACCTAGGTTGGATGAGAATCCAACCAATGACCAGAGAAGGGCCTTTAGGGAATGGAATGAAAGAGACAAGAGGGTTATCTTTATTCTTTCTCAACACATTAGCAATAGCATGATCGGCCATATCCAAGACCTGGATTCAAGCATGAAGGTATGGGAGACACTTGAAAGGCTTTATTCAACAAGCACCAAAGCAAGGAAGATACAACTCAAGAATGAGCTCAACAACCTTAGGAAGAGCTCAGGGAGTAGCATAAATGACTACATACTTAAGGTCAAGGAGTTATCAAATGCATTGGGATCCATTGGAAGCCACGTAGACGATGACGATCTTGTGGCTTATACTCTCAATGGTTTGAGAGATGATGAGAAGTGGAAACCCTTTACCACTTCAATTTATGTAAGGGATAATCTTCATGATTTTGAGCAATTGGTTGCTCTCATGGTCACCGAAGAAATGAACATAGGTGGAAGTTCAACTAAAAGCAAAGATGCACAAGTTTTCTATGTAGGTAATCAAAGGGGCAAAGGAAGACAAGGACAAGGAAGGGGCAAAGGAAGGTTTGGAGGAAGGCAAGGCCACTCAAGAAATCAAGGACATGACCAAGGCACCTCATCACAAAGAGGGAGAGGAAGATCAAGAGGAAGAGGAGGACGACATCAACAAAACAGGAATCAAGATGGCGAAGGATGTTACATATGTGGCAAGTTTGGCCACTATGCTAGAGATTGCTACCAAGGAGGAAACCAAAGGAACTATAATCAAGGTTCTTCATACAAAGGCCAAGGTAATTATGCTTCTACAAGTTCAGAAAATGACAATCTCTTGATGATGCACATGAATGGAATTCAAGCAAAGTAGATAACACTTGGTATATTGATAGTGGATGTAGCAACCATATGAGTTGCAATGCTTCTTGGTTTACTAATCTACATGTTCCCAAAGGTAAAGGAAATGTCGAAACAGGTGATGATACAGCCCATGAGATCTCCCATGTTGGAGATGTAGCTTTGGATGACAAGGAGGAAGGAAGATGTCTCAAGGATGTCTTGCATGTACCTACCATCACAAAGAACTTGGTGTCCGTTGGGCAAATGGTTGAAAGAGGCTATCAAGTAAGGTTCAACAAAGGTGGATTCTTTGTGGAGAACCCTAAGCAAGGTTACAAGGTCATAGCAAGAGGAAAGAAGCAAGGGAGACTCTTCACTTTGGAGGTAAATTCTCATTCTATTCAACATGTCTACTTCACATATGGAAACAAGAGGATTTCGGAGTTGGACTTGTGGCACAAGAGGATAGGTCACATCAACATACAAAGAATGAAGGAAATGCAATTCAAGAGGCTGGTTGAAGGTCTTCCCAACTTCCAAGGACAAGGTATGAAGCATTTATGTGAATCTTGTCAACTAGGGAAGCAAGCGAGACTTCCATTCAAGAAGAGTGGCTACATAAGCCAACATCCATTGGAGTTGATACATACAGATGTGTGGGGGCCAACCAAAGAGCAATCCATTGGAGGTAACAAGTACTTTGTCACTTTTATAGATGATTGCACAAGGATGGTTTGGGTTTATTTCATCAAAAACAAATCAGATGCGTTTAGATGTTTCAAAGCATTCAAGGCAATGGTAGAGAAGGAAACAGGTACATATATCAAGAAGCTAAGGTCCGATGGAGGGGGAGAATATTTCTCCAATGAGTTTTCTGATTTTTTAATGGATCAAGGCATCAAGAGGCAAGTAACATGCAGGTACACCCCCCAAAAAAATGGAGTAGCAGAGAGAAAAAATAGATACATTGCCGAGATCGCTAGAGCAATGCTTAATGAGATGAATGTACCTAACATGTTTTGGAGTGATGCAGCAAATACCGCCGTGTATCTAATGAATAGGGCTCCTACCTCAGGGATCCATGGCTTGACACCATATCAAGCCTATTATGGTAAGAAACCTGATCTTTCCCACTTGAAGATATTTGGATGTACTTGTTATGTACATGTGCCAAGTGAATTAAGGCACAAGCTACAACCAAAGGCAGAAAAGTGTGTGTTTCTAGGATATTCAAATGATCATAAAGGTTACAGGTGCTTCAACCCAAACACAAAGGACTTGAGGATATCAAGGGATGTAGCATTTGATGAGCTACTCCCTTGGTATAAGAAGTATGATTGTATGCAGGACTATGAAGAAGAAAAGCATGGACATGATGAAGAACAAATCGACCTAGAGCTAAGCGGCCCAAGGTGTTCCATCAATGAAGATAGTTCAAGTATGAACTCACCATGGAGGGGGAGATCTTCATCAAGCTATGAAGCACAAACAATCAACAAAGGCAAAGCAACATTGGTGGAGTTGGATGAAGAAGGTAATGAAGTTGAAGATGATGAAGGACACATGATGGAGAAAGAAGCCACGTCAAAGAAAGAGATCAAGTTCCCAAGGCAAAGGAGGTTTATTCCTCCAAAAGGTGAAGAAAGGAAGTCTTCTAGAGTTAAGTATCCAACTCAAAGGTTTACTTATGATTCATACATGGCAACACATTATGCATATATGAACAAAGTAGTAGAAGATCATGAGTCCGATTGCTATGAAGATGCAAGCAGGTACACCGAATGGAAAGAGGCAATGCAAGAAGAGATCGACGCACTTGAGGAAAATCAAAAATGGAATCTAGTGCCCAAGAAGGAGAACATGAAGGTAATAGGTAATAAGTGGGTGTATAAAGTAAAGAGGAATTCAGATGGATCTATTTCTAGGTTCAAAGCAAGATTGGTGGCCAAGGGTTTTGCACAAACCTATGGAGTGGACTTTGAAGAGACATTCAGCCCCGTGGCAAAGATGAGCACCATTAGGACACTCATTGCAATGGCTGCTAGCAAAGGATGGAAGCTCTTCCAATTGGATATCAAGAATGCCTTTCTCAATGGAGACTTGGAAGAAGAGGTATACATGGAGCAACCACTAGGTTTTGTTCATAAAGAGTTTCCACATCATGTTTGTAGGTTGAAGAAGGCACTTTATGGCCTAAAGCAAGCTCCAAGGGCTTGGAACCAAAGATTGGTGGACTATTTGATCAAATGTGGTTACAATCAATGCAAGGCGGATCCATCTCTCTTCATCAAACAAAGAGGAGAACTTGTGGTCTACATGTGTGTGTATGTAGATGATCTTATCATTACAGGTAATGATACAAAGGGCATTGAGGAGATCAAGGCAAAGCTTGGAAAGGAGTTTAGGATCTCTGATCTTGGAGATCTTAGGTATTTTCTTGGCATTGAAGTTGTATACAAAGAAGAAGGTATTATGCTCATACAAAGGAAGTATATTCTAGACCTACTTGAGAGGTTTGGGATGCTACATTGCAAGCCTATTTCAAATCCCATGGAAGTTAATGTAAAGCTAAGCTCCATTGATGGAGAGCCATTAGAGGATGTAACTTTGTATCGATCTATTGTAGGATCTTTCAATTATGCCACAATAACCAGGCCCGACATAGCATATGGAGTTGGAGTGTTATCACAATTTATGCATAGTCCAAGGACTACACACTTGCAAGCTGCAAGAAGAATGTTGCGATATCTCAAAGCCACTATAAATGGAGGATTGTTCTACTCATTTGATGATGATATGCAGGTCAAAGCTTATTCCGATGCCGATTGGGCCGGTTCGAAGGAAGATAGAAGGAGTACAAGTGGTTACCTAGTCATGCTAGGTAGCAAGATCATCTCATGGATTTCAAAGAAGCAACCCACGGTGGCATTATCTTCCACCAAGGCTGAGTATAGAGCTTTGGCTCAAGTCACATGTGAGCTAATGTGGATTAAGAAGTTATTTATGGAGCTTAATTTGCAGGTTGACACATATCCAATTTTTTGTGACAACATGAGTAGCATTCATCTAGCATCAAATCCTGTCTATCATGCTAGAACCAAGCATATTGAAGTGCACTATCACTTCATAAGGGAAAAGGTGATATCCAAGGAAGTTTCAGTACATCATATTGGTACCAAGGACCAAGTTGCGGACATGTTTACAAAGGCTTTGGATGGGATGAAGATTTCAAAATTCAAGCAATGCATCAACATGAAGGAGCTTGGATGAGGATGAAGAATTGAAGCTTGAGGGGGAGTGTTAAAAGTCAAGCTTCAAGCTAAAAATTCGTGGGGAATCTTTTATGGAAATGTGGAGCAATCAAAGGAAGCCAAAAGCCACGAGATTCCATCAAGAAAAGTCACTCAACCACTCCCCAAGTCATCTCAACTAATTCCTCCAAGTTAGGAGGCTGATTTGGAAAGGTAGTTCCTAGATTTTAGGGGCACTCTTCTCACTATAAAAGGAGCATGTATCCCGACTTCTTTTGGGCCATCTTCTTGGAGTTTTAGCTCATGTAAAGTGAGCACTAAGTGCTGGAGTTGTGATAAGCAAGCCCCTTGCTTAAGCAACCCCCTTGCTTGCTTGTTTGTTTTCTTTTAGTAGGCATATCTATGTGTGTGCGCAGGCAGTGTTGCAACTCTCTACCCCTGAGTTGTTAGCATTGCTTCTCCCTCATATGGTATCCATTTGATGTAATTCTTGTCTCATTGGATAGCTATAAGAGTCTATTTTATGCTTACCAATTCTCTGGAGCATTCTCTGAGTAAGCTGGGAGCAACATTCATTTTAGTGAAGTTGTGTGATTGATATCTCTCTCTTTGTGTAGGCTCTGTTGGAAATATTTTGCTCTCTGTTGTAAGGGCTGGTTCTCCTTCTCTATGTATCCATTTTCTATGATTTTGGTGTCATTGGGTAGCTATTAGAGTGCTCTAAAGTTGACCCAAGTTTGAGATTCATTCTCTCTATAATCTGTGAGAAAAGTTTGCTGGAGTGAAGGGAGGTCTCTGCTTGACTAGCAGTTGTGAGCATTCAACTAGCTCATGTTGTAGACATTGTTTCTCTTTGTGTAAGCATCCATTTCAAGTGAAATTTGATTTGTTGGAAAGCCCTTGGTGTCTACTACAGGTCTACAAAAGCTCACTGGAGTTCTCTGCATAAGCTCTGAGTAAGAGCATTTTTGGTGTGCAGAGGTCAAAGAAGGATACCTGTGGAGGTCATTCGCGCTTCATCGTTGCTTAGGGGTTGAGATACTTCCCCCATCAAAAAGACTCTATTTCAGAGGAACCCTCAACCTATGAAGAGGCAAAGGGAAACCCTAATTGGGAAAAGGCCATGAACGAAGAGATAGATGCATTGAAGGAGATGAACACTTGGGATTTGGTTCCAATGCCACCGAATCAAAAGGTAATTGGTTGCAGATGGGTATATAAAGTTAAAAGAAATTCAGATGGATCAGTTTGCAGGTACAAGGAAAGATTAGTTGCCAAAGGATGCTCACAAACTCATGGTATAGACTATGAGGAAACATTCTCACCAGTTGCAAAGATGACTACAATCAGGACATTGATAAGTGTAGCTGCTGCAAGGAATTGGAGACTCCTCCAACTTGATGTGAAAAATGCACTCTTAAATGGTTGGATAAGTGAAGAGGTATACATGTCACAACCACCATGTTTTGAAAACCCTAATTATCCATCTTATGTTTGCAGACTTAAGAAAGCATTGTATGGATTGAAACAAGCTCCTAGAGCTTGGAATTACAGGTTGGTTACATATCTTCAAGATCAAGGGTTCAAAGCTAGCAGCTTAGATCCTTCTCTATTCATCAAAAGGGATCAGAATGAGGTTATCTATCTATGTGTATATGTAGATGATATTATTGTGACAGGTGATGATCTAAATGGCATTTAAAGGATCAAGAGACACATGCAAGAGGAGTTCAAAATCAGTGACCTAGGTGAGCTCACATATTTCCTAGGTATGCAGGTGATATATACAGATGAAGGAATGTATTTGACTCAAAGAAGATACATTCAAGATCTTCTTCTCAAGTTCAAAATGGAGAACACTAAACCTGCAGCTACACCTTTGGAGATGAATCATAAACTTAGTGTTTATGAAGGTGAGAAAATTGAAGAAATTAAAGAATATCAAAGCTTGGTAGGTAGCTTGATATATGCTACTCATACAAGGGCAGATATCTCATATAGTGTGGGAGTGCTTAGTCAGTTCATGCACTCACTGAGAAGACCACACATGGATGCGTCTAAGAGAGTACTTAAGTATCTCAAAGGTACAATCAACAAAGGTATATTCTGTCCTCACTCTTCAGATTTGGATATCAAAATCTACTCAGATGCCGATTGGGCAGGAGCTAAGGATGGTAGAAAAAGTACATCCGGTTACTTAGCATTTGCAGGTTCAAAGATAGTGTCATGGAGTTCCAAGAAGCAACCAACACTTGCTTTATCTTCAACTGAAGCAGAGTACAGAGGCTTGACCATAGCAACTCAAGAAGCAATATGGTTAAACGCATTGTATTTAGATTTGGGACTAGTGAGTTCCAAACCTCACATATTTGGAGATAATGTAAGTTCCATGCATCTAGCGGCAAATCTTATTTTTCATGCGAGAACCAAGCACATAGAAGTCCATTACCATTTCATCAGGGAGAAGCTCATGGCAAAGGAGATTGACATTTCTTTTGTTCCTACTGAAAAGCAAGTAGTAGATATGATGACAAAGGCACTTGATGGAATAAAGCTTTGTAGATTCAAAGCTATGGCAGGTATTCAACCTATCAGAGAATGAAGAATCAAGCATACTTTAGCTTGAGGGGGAGCTGTTGGAACATCAAGCTTACACTATGCTTGAGGTGGATTTGATCTACTTCAAAGGCTATCGCGTCGAAAGAATATCCGTTGGAGAGTTCTTTTTCATATGCTCATTTATTGTATTTTTTTGAGAGATTTTTGATGGTTCATTTACCATTGTAAAAGCCTTGAGCTTTACACATGTAAAGGTAGAAATATAGAGCCAAAATCCACCAATTTGTGGTGTTTGAAGTTGCATTCAATCAAGCAATCAATCACCTAAAAGTAGATCAAACTAGATCTTCACTTTTCCTAGATTGTAGGAAAGTGAATTGATTCCCTCCAACAACCATTCCCATCTTCATTTTGAATTCAAATTCAACTTTGTAGCTCAGTGATGAGTAGCACCTCCTTTAATGTCAATCCGGGAAGACGTGAGGATGGTATGAAGACCTCGAGCAAGTGGGGGCACAAGTGCGTGAGTGAGAAGCACACCAACATGCACACACATACACACACACGCGCACACACAGTAAGACAAAGAGTGAGTAGCAATGGAGTTTTTAGATTACTTTCAAGAAGCTCTTACAAGTTCGTTTCAATTACAATCTCCCCCTAAAATGAGCTCTCTAGCTCTTTTTATAGTTTTTGGCTAAGTTTTGGCCCTGTCCAGACCTAGTGTCCGGCCTAGTTAAAAATTAGGTTCCAGGGCTTATTTGAGGGCTCAAACGATATCTAAAAAATACGAAATTTGGCAGGTAGGTACTTCTAAAGCTCCTCAAGCTCAAGGACTCCTTGGCTTGCACAAAATGGAGCTACAAAAAGATGAAATGATATTTACAATGGTGTTTAGTGATGAGAATCACTTTTAATTGGTGTAGAGGTTTTGAAAAAATTAAGGTTGCCTTAGTGCTAAATCTGCGTGAATGTTCATAAGTGCTTCTTCCTGAAGAAAATTGTTGGCCTATCTGCCAGATCTTCGTTGACTCCCTTGTGTGCTTGTGCCTTCTCTCCCTTGTCCGCTGCTAACACCCCCCCCTCTCTCGCGTCTGTCGTCCCTGACAGACCCTTGTTGAGAGGGTTTTTGGATGTAGTACTCGACGACGTCCTGCGCTAAATGATGTTCAGCAATTCGCAACCCTTTGGCCAAATCTATCAGAAGAGCATCCTAGTCTACCGGCCCAGGAACCTCTGGATGTGGCATACGTAGCTTTTCGGAGTGGAGAGCTTGTTCCACTGCAAACAACTGCAAGAGATGGGATGGTCTGGGAATGAATATCTCGGAGTGATATTCCCAGAATCCCGTGACAAACATCTCTTCAAACGTTTGTTTGAAGCAGGCCGGTAGATATTTGATGCGAGCGTGCCATGCATACACAACATTGATCGATGGGGTTGTGCTCATGTCGTATACAAGGTCCTGGTTCCCTTCATTAAATCCTAGTGCTGAGAGGTGTGGTTCCTTGACATTTTTGAAGGTTCTGAAGGTGACCAGCATAAGTTCGAAAATTTTTAGGCACATCTGAGTCATGATATCAGGTACATTCTTGAAACGGACCCCCCAATGTCGAATCGTTGAAATCATATATCCAATTGTAGGTGCGCCCTTAGGGGGTGCGAAGTACACGTAATTTAGCCACTTCTCACATCCTTTAATCGTCAGCACTGTATGTGTGTACTCCGGCCATGATCTCCTTCGAAATACAGGGCAATAACATGATTATATTTGATGTACAATGGCATGTTGTTCCATGTTCTTACCATTTCCGGGTAGGTTTCGAGCAGCCGAATTCTCCACGTTGGTTGGCGAATATGTCCTTGCTTGGCACTCTCTGGGATGTCATCAGGGGCAAATTGGGTGGCAGAGGTGGGTTCCCTTGAGGTGTGGCGCTTGATCTCCGCATTATAATCCGCCATTAGTATGCAAAAAGGCACATACAGATCATCCGATGGGCCGATCCACCTATGGTGTGAGAGATTCTGAAAATAATCGGATTTTATTACCACCTCTTCCAATTTTGACATCAATGCGATTTGGACTGCTACCCTGTCATCATGCGTCGTGGCTACTTTCTCTAACTTTTGCATCCATTCAGGTGCCTCAATTTCAATTGTGTCCATGCCCTGTTCTGTGCGCTTACCTCCGGGTGTTGGCATCGGGACATAGGGATCCTCGAATGTTTCTTCTACTTCAATTGGCACCAGATCGTCAGGCTCGGGCTCTACCAGAGGTGAGGGCTGACGCTCATATTGCATGACCTTGCTGCGTAATTCCTCAAGTTCGGCCCGGAGTTTAGTGACCTCTACAGCTGTTTCTTCTGCGGTTATGCTCTGGCTGGGTTCTGTCTGTCGGGTGGCCAACTGTCTTCGTAACTCATCTCTCTCTTTTTCTAAAGCGGCATGGGCCTCCATTAGATCTGCATGAGTTTCTAATACCACCTGCATATTCTCAGAGGGAATTGCCTTGAATCGTTCTGGGTCAATCTCCTGTGGGGAACCCTCCATGGCTGCCTCCAGATTTTCTTCGTTCTGTTTCTGTAATCTTTTATTCTCCTCTAGCACTGTAGACATATGCTTACGGAGGAGGCCCAAGTTCCGTCGAAGTTTCAGGTTTTCCGTGATCTGAGAATGTAGCAGTTCGTCCATATGTCGTCGTTCTTCATCATCTGCTTGGGGTGGGTTGGCTTCTAATTGTGCGTATTGCTCCTGTAATGTCACGTGCTGCTTTTCTAGTAGCTGCTTCTGCTCTTCAAGATCCCTACATCGTGCTTGGAGATCTTCGTTGCTTCGGAAGAGCCTTGTTTGTTGGTCGTCCAGGTGTTGGTAGTGTTGCTGAAGTTGGGCCATGCATTGATGCATATTATTAAATAAGTTACTGAGAGGAATGGTGTTGAATGCAGAGGGGAAGGGAAAGGGAAAGGGGATTGTGGATGCAGTACTGGGGATGGGTGAGGGGGGAGGTGGGGGAAGGGGAGATTGTGGGTAAATGGGGGATGGGAGAGGTGCAGAGGTGGGTGACACCTCCATGAAGGTGGGGGTCGTGGTGGGGGTGACTGTGAACATGGGGATTGTGGTAGCGGTGAGGGTTGTGAATGTGTATAGAGGTGTGTGTAATTGTGAACTCCTAGGAAGTGTGCTCGGGGTAGTGAGGTGTACCGTGGCTGTAGTTAGCCTTATGTTTTCCGTGGAAGTGGAGTGTGTGGGTTGGCTGATGGTTTGTGCGTTGATGTGTGTAGTGGTTTCAGAGGTGGTGATAGTGGAGGTTACAGTGGTAGAGGGAGGTGAGTGAGGTGGGTGTGGGGGAGAAGGTGGCAAGGGAGGTGATGGGGGTGCACTCGATGTGTGGGCTTCCTCGGTGTCGTGAACTGTGTGTGTTGTGCCAGTGGTTGTGGGGGTGCCTTGTGGTCCTGATCCTAATATATTCATTCATTTTCCCGTTCGTGGGGGGCGTCTTCCATATCTTCTCTCTGTCCTTCGTGATTGCGCTAGTGCGGTGTGCACCGTTTCCGGTACTCCCAAAGCATCTGATATCATTTCCAGGGTGGCACGGTATTGCTCGTCCACACCTTCCTCCTCCAGAATCTGGTTCATGAGAGCTTTACCTGCAGCTAATGACAGCCTGTGTTGCTCTTGGACTCGGTTCATCGTATCGTAGAGCTTCTTTAATGCATTAGTATAGGCGGGGGCACCTTCCAGTACTTGTAGGGCTTCGTGATCATACTCTTGTTCTTCTGCTTCTGATTGTCCACCTTGTGCCTCATGAGCTTCTTCGTCATCGTCCACATTGACTACGTCCGGTTGGCTGGGCTGGGCTTGCTCTTCTTCAACTTCCGCGTTTACAGCTTCGATGATTCTTGCAACTTCTTCGTCCGTTAGATCTTCCAGAGTGAATCCATGCGGGAATTCCAGATGAGTCGGTACTGGTGGAAACACAAGATTAGGGCCATCTGTGCTGTGCCTGGGCAACGTGATATTAAATGGTTGCACTCGTCGGGGAAGTCTTGGGGTTGTCTCAGGCGTCAGGGTTGCGCCGCGAGCTTGTGCACAAGGCATCTGGACGGCGCCTCGCATCTTCTTTGAGGGAGGCCCTACGGCCGACAATCTGCGTTGAAATTCCTGTGCTCTGGACCAGATCAGAGCCCTCTGCACCGGTACATCATATGCGAGACATCTGTATACAATTCTTGTGAGTGCACAGCAACCATACAACACAGATTTTTGCTTCTTATACCATCTCTGATGGGCCATATGAATCTGGTCAATAATCGAGTGGGGCATATTGATGGTCAGCTCAAAACCATCCGCCAGGTAGAGGCTAAACCAGATCTTTTTGGGAGGCATTGTGAACCTCTCCTGCGCGGGGAAGGCAAAATGTTGCATGACCATGCGTAAGTGGATGGCGATCGTGGGTGTCATTGCAACCATGTCCTTCAACTTCGTCAGATTCCTGTTCTTCATGTTGTTTGGAACCATAGTCTCTTTCTCTCTTGGAATGTGCATACCCGGCATGTCGAGTGCTTCTCTTACCAGGTTGATAGTCAAGCGGAAACGCTTCAGCTCGTTGCCCCTAGTAAGTGATGGGAGCACAAAGGAGCTGTATCCTTTCTTGTCTTTGCTGGGGGTGAGGGTACTAATTAGATATGAGCATCTTAGGAAATCTGGCTTTGGTAGTTGGAACTTGAAGTAGTCATAAAGCCCAGCCTTCTGCCATATCGGCTTTAGCCCTTCGTTGTTCTGTAGCTTTTCAAACTCCCTGGTAAAGAAATGGTATCTGCCCCAACGTCCATTGAATTCTACCTCGGACTCCCACATGTATGTGCCTTCACCCAGAGGTCCAGCAACGTCACTGAACCAGTGTGAGGTTTTTCCCACCGGCATGGTATGACCCTATGGAGGATTCTGAATTGGTATGGCATGTAATGCCCGTAATGCCGCTGGTCTTTCCTTTAATTCCTCCTCGACCGGAAGGCTTTCCATGTCCACCACTTGGGGGCTGGTGCCGGCCTGGGAGCTAGTTCCAACCATGTCTGCCATTTTACCTCTTGCTACCTGTCTCTGTGAGAATATACAACCATGTGTTAATATTGTACAGGACAGGGGAGGACCGTTGTTCCCATCACAATATTAACATGAGGGTCGGGGGCGAATAATGGGTTAGTAAGTGTTCGGTGCACGTGAGTGTAGTTAATGCTTGGGTAGTCCTAGGAGACCACTGAAGTTAGTAAGTGGGGATGAATTTACAAAGTGGGGTCGGGGGGTTTATTACAGGTCTTAGGCTGCCAAATGCAGTGGATGGGCTTTGCTTTCGGTTTCATAGAGACTCTAGAGAGCTTTATCGGCATCTGGGTTTGAAAATGAGGCCTTTTCGGGACCCCTTTACAATTGATTATACGCGAGCTCATGGGCCTTGGTGTGTTCCTGCGTGATGAGAATGAGTGAATACTGGCCGTACGAGTCGATGGGTTAAGCTGTATAGACTGTGGCCTTGGCGTCGCTACTTGCGCTCGCAAGCAAGCCTTAGGCACCCAAATTTCTCTTGATTGTGGGCTAGCCTTCATCGACTTCTTGGGCACCCAAATAGATTTCACGTTTGCAGGAGAATTTCTGCAAGACTTCTTATTAATGTCGTGTTGTTGGTTATTAATAAGAAACTTAGCCCGTGTAGTTGACGGTGGTGTAACCGGTTGTTCGCCTTTCCGCACCCACACATGGTTTACTTTCTGGGACATTCTGTTGCACAGGTACTTTTGATCTAGGACATAGGTAGTACTCTGCTTCTTCTGCCTTTGATCCACCTTGGGTTGCTGTCTCCTTCTGGCCTTTGGAAAAGAAGGGAGTTCCGTTGCATCCCTCACTCCTTTTTTGCGAATATCATTCCTCTGCAACACATGGTTTTGGACAAGAACAACATGGTCATCTTCATGTGTATTCCTGGAAGGACCAGGAGTCTGTGCCTTTCCTAGTTCCTTGAGTGCTCCATTATCTAACTCTACTGTAATTCGACTATGATTGACCCAAACCTGAAGACGTCCACTTCTTAAGTTTAAGTTGACTGCTTGGTCATAGATCCAATCTTGACCCAAGACAAGAGGTTCAGTGAGATCCTCGTCTTGACACACCAGTACTTTAACAGTCATTTCCTCATCATGAATGTAGAGGGGAAGTTCCACCTCGCCCATGCAAGGGGTTTCCACGCCTCCCAATCCTATGAGGTATGCTTCCACAGAATGGACAGTTAACTGCAACTCTTGACAGTAAGACAATTTAACAGCACTAGTGGCTGCACCTGAGTCAATCAAGGCTCTTACAGTCCTGGCACTCTTTCCTTGTCCTATATCTACGATTATGAAAGGACGTCGATCGGATATCCTATGAGAGCTAACACTTGAAACTTCACACATAGCTATGTCATATCCTTGATCTGCATATGCCTCTTGCCTAGGGTGCTCTCTACCTTGCCTTCTTAATTTCATTCTCCGTATGCGTTCTAGGGCTTCTGCTTGAGCTTCTTCTCGAATTCGCTTTTCTTCCTCTTTGCGTTTCTTAGTAGTGTTGAGTCGACTTAGCATTTCCTCTGTGAGAGGTTCCTGATACAGCTTGACTCTGCATCCGCTAATATAATTTGGGAGAACATCGCCTTCTAATGTGGCGAGTTGCACTGCTCCACTTGTTGAGATCCTATTGATGATCATAGGTCCATAGCCTCTCTTTTCTAGCTTCCTTGCATGTTGTTTCAATGTGTAGACTAAAACTAGATCTCCTGCTTTCAAGCCCTTATCCTTCACATGGGCATCAAAGTATGCCTTCTGTCGTTTCTTTGCTGCATATATCCCTGCAGCTGCTCTCAGTCTTGTTTCTCCTAATCGTTCGAGGTCAAAAAGTCTAGAGGAGAGTTCATGACCTGTCCATTCGTGCTCTTGTGCTACCTTCAATGTAGGTATCAAGAAGTCCAAGGGTAACACCACGTTTTGGCCAAATACCATCTGAAAGGGGGTGGCTTGGAGTACCGTTTTGTAGGCGACTCGATATGCCCAAACAGCATGGTGTAGCTGTTTGTCCCAATCAGAGCGTTTAGTGTTCACTAATTTCGTCAGTACATTGCACAAGATCTTGTTTGTGCTCTCAGCTTGTCCATTAGCTTGAGGGTGATAGGGGGCAGACTTCTTGTGTATTACCAAGAATTCTTGGAGTAGATTTTCAATCACTTCATTTAAGAAATGAGTGCCTCTATCACTTACAAGCTCTATAGGTAGCCCGTATCTTGTGAATACATTCTCAAACAAGAATTTGGCAGTTGTTTGAGCATCCTTTTTTGTTGTGGCTTTTACCTCTACCCACTTGGTTAGATAATCTGTCGCAACAATGATGTATTCTGCATGAGATCCCTTAGCTGGGGGATTAATAGGACCTACGAAGTCTATTCCCCACTTAGAGAACGCACGTCCACCCATCATAGGTTTCAATGGCATCTCATCTTTTCGTATAGGATACTGAGTTCTCTGACAGACATCACACCGTTTCACATAGGTATGTGCATCCATGTGAAGGGTAGGCCACCAGAAGCCCGCAAATAATACTGCCTTAATCACCCGATCTGGTCCAAAGTGTCCTCCTGCTACACCTTGGTGAGCAGTTTCCAAGATCTTAAGATATTCACTTTCATGGACACATAGCCTCAGGTAACCATCTTTACCACGCTTATATAGATTATCACCAATGAGTGAGTAATCCAGGGCTTCTTGGTCTAAACTCCTTTTCCTAGCCAGAGTCATGTCTGGAGGGAATGTTTTCGTCCTCAGGAAGGATACTAGAGGTTCACTCCAATCTGGCACAATGGATACTTGATAAAGTGTGGCGTGTTCCACAGGTGGTTTAGTGCAACAGATTGGGCATTCCTTGCACAACTTTTGGACATCCGCTTCCATAGTTGGCCAATGTACTCCGAGTCTCTTTAGGGTCTGTAAAGTTCGTTGCTTTGAGTAGTGTTGCTCTAATGCACCTACATGTGCTAATTGCAACCATTTAGCATACTCATCCTCTTCTACGCAACAAGCCAAGATCCCTTGATCTGTGTGCTTGTACATGCTTCCTGCCATGATGTGGTACTTTTGGGCTTTCACAACCTCTCTATTCCGTGTGTTTACTACTGGATGGTTAGGCCCGTATGTCAATACTGGTACCAATGGCTTAGCCCACTGCGGTACTACTTCTAAGCTAAACAAGTAAGCATCAGGCAGGTCGTCTGATACTCCTTGTGGGGCTTCTCCAGATGTGAGCCTAGAAAGATGATCTGCTCTTAAATGAGTCCTCCCTTTTCTCACCACTACCTCAAAGTCATATTCCATTAGCAAGAGAAACCATCTCACTAATCTTCCTGTATTGCATGGTTTGTTTACGAGGTATAGCAATGCCTGATGATCAGTAAAAAATTTAAACTTATTTGCAAGCAAATAGTGTCTAAATTTCTTAACTGCATATACCATGCCCAAGCCTTCTCTCTCCGTAGTGGTGTAATTCCGTTCAGCCGCATTCAATTGTCTACTGGCATAGGCAATTGGAAGATCCATATTACCTTCACCAGTAGGTTGTGCAAGCACACATCCAATGGCATAATTGGATGCATCCACGTGAACATGGAATGGCTTATTCCAATCTGGTGTGGTCAAGATTGGTGCTGAACATAATCTTCGTTTAAGCTCCTGGAAGGAATTCTCACATTCATCCGTCCACTCAAAGTTTGTCAGGAGTCCGTACATGGGCTTTGCAATGACAGCATACATGTGTATAAATCGTCGGTAATAACCACAATGCCCCATGAAAGCTTGTACTTCCTTGACATTCTTTGGCCTAGGTAGCTCTGCTATGGCTCTCACTTTTTCTTCGTTGGTAGATATGCCATTCTTTGACACTATGTGTCCTAGAATCTTGCCTTGCCTGACCATAAAAACGCACTTTTCTGGGTTCAGGCAAACTTGATATTCTCTACATTTGTCAAAGATTTGTCTGAGTTCAGGGATATGGGTTTGTCTAATGTTGGAATGAGCACAAAGATCATCAACGTAGACTTCTAAACTCTTCCTTAGGAACTCCTTAAACACATGGCACATCAGCCTCTGGAAGGTAGCTGGTGCATTGGTAAGCCCAAATGGCATTACTCTAAAAGCAAAAATGCCCCATTCTGTGGCAAAGGCTGTCTTATGCTGATCCTCTGGGGCTATGGCTACTTGATTGTAGCCTGAAAATCCATCAAGGAAGCTGTACACTTCCTTGCCTGCCACTCTTTCTAAGAGATGTTCTGTGATGGGAAGCGGATAGTTATCTCGAATTGTGGCTGCATTAACCTTTTTCAAGTTAATGCACACACGCAGCTTGCCATTCTTCTTGGGCACCACTACGATGGGGGATACCCATTCAGTGTGCTCAATTTCATAGATAAATCCAGCTTCGACCAATCTATCTATCTCTTCTTTGATCTTAGCAGCGTAATTATCGTTATAAGTATAGGGCTTTTGCTTAGAGGGTTTAGCATCTGAGGTCATGGGGATAGTGTGTGAGCATATATCGGGGTCAACACCTTTCAAATCCTTGTAACTCCAGGCGAATACATCTCTGTATTCTCTTAGCAAGGCAATTAACGCATGCTCTTCTTCCTCTGTTAGGTCATGGCCTATGTACGTGCATCTCTCCTCTCCTTCTTCTAGGGCCACTACTATTTTCTTAGTGGTTTCCTTGTTATCATAGGCCTCTCCTGCTTGTGCCTCTCGTTTAGGCATTCTTATCATGACTCTCCTGTCGTCTATCTCATACTTCTTAAAATTTTCTGGGACCTCAAACAAAGATTCTTCCTCTTCTGGTGAGACTTCTCTCTTCTTCCGTTTCTTTCCTTCTTCCTTTGGGGTCACATGTGTTGCTAATCTTACATCATTTGTAACCTCTCCATGCCTCTGGGGTTGAAATTCTACTTCATGGAAGTATTCTTCATCTGATGCAAATGGTGGGTCCATAATGATTGACTCGAGATCGGAGTCACTTGCATCCTCAATTGCATTAGGGCTAGGTTCACATTCTTCTAGAACTGCCTCTCCCATGATTGGCTCTATGGAGAAGACTGAAATACCGTAGCCATCCTCATCACAGTGAGGCGTCCATTGTTCCTCATTGATGGCTACATCCATTGTTGCTAGGATTTCTGCCCAGCCGTGGGGTTCGAATTCTTCGTCAGGAAAGACTACAGGTGCATAGGCTGGGTCTTGAATGGGTCTATGTGTTTCTTTTGCACCTACCTCTCTGGCTTTTTCTCTCTTCTCTTCTTCTAATGCTACTTTGCACATCCATAAGTGAGTGTCTTCATGCATCCATGAGGATCTAGACCCTATGGAATGCACCGATTCTGTATCATCTTTGGCTCTATGGATGGGATTCCATTGGATAGGAGGGACATCTCTATGAGAATAATCCTTGAGATTGACTTTGGTCGTAACACCCAAGTGTTGCAAATACAAGGAGTTGGTTCCCCAATCCTGTACTACTTGCAACTAACGCATAAATGGTCTTCCCAAAATCATCTCATAGGCATGATTTTTGCTGAAGTCGCATATGGCAAATGTATGCTCAAACTCGACACCACAAGTGGTGAGAGTTATTCCTTCTAGCAATCCTAGGGGTCTCTCTATGTGACCATCGGCCATCTGCAATTTCATTCTCGTTGGCCTGAGTGCCGGCTTGCCCCAACGCTTCCATAGGGAGGTGGTGGCAATTGCAACTCCTGCACCTGAGTCCAAAATTGCCTTGGTGGTGTACTCCTGATAAGTAATGGGAAGATAGGTGTTCCCCTCTTCACCTTCACACATATCTCCTATCTTGTCCAAGGGAATTTCTGGCACTGTCCTATGGGATCCTACCCGGGAACGTGGTTTTGCAACTTCAGTTACTTGACTAGCTACATATTTCCGTGCTTTTGGTCTATCCTTAGGCAGTTCTTCCAAAGTGAGATCGCGCTGCTCCCTGACGTTCTTTACTACCTCCGTGTTCCTAGGTATGACTGAGTCGTCATTCCTTACCATGACTGTAGGTGTTCTCATACAGGTGGACTTAGCTTCCCATGGGCCTGTGAAGTGGGGTAGCTCTTGTATGG
Organism: Ceratopteris richardii; assembly: GCA_020310875.1. Classification (NCBI taxonomy): domain Eukaryota; kingdom Viridiplantae; phylum Streptophyta; class Polypodiopsida; order Polypodiales; family Pteridaceae; genus Ceratopteris; species Ceratopteris richardii. Next base: position 40,779 of record MU260733.1, read on the forward strand.
AATTAGACTCAAAATCCAATCTCTCGTGAGACTGAGTACTCTCATGTTCCCCGTAAATAGATGGGATGTCTTGTGGGAATTGGTCGTGTGCATCATCCACAAGTTCAAAGGGAGGGGCGACTTCGCTTTCGTTATCCCATTTGTCTTCTTGAATCTCTCGTAGGAAGTCTGGTGCAAACCGATTCATAGAAGAAGAAGTGTCTGGCTCCGTAGAATTAGGCACATAAGCAACCTGGGAAGGAGGGCTTATTCTATCGTTGACTCTCTCCTTGTTCTCATAGATGGCTGGAGCACAAGCTTCCTGGGGAGGATTACTTATTCTATTACTCTTCTGAGCAGGCTCATACGCTCCCTGAGAAGGAATGTAGGCAACCTGTGGAGGTACGTAAGCTTTCGAGGGGGGTTCATCTGCCTTTTGGGGGGGAAGATAAGCTTCTTGAGGAGGCACATGGGCTTCCTGAAGAGGCTGGCTTATCCGTTCCCTTGCCTTTTCCTTTCTTTGAGGGGCAGGTTCCTTCTCTGATTGTGCAATTAGCCTCTCTATTCTTTCTAGCAGTCCATCAAAGTGTAACTGCGTCTTAGTTGAGCTAGAGATATTAAAGAGACGGCTAGCTTCGAACATGGCTTGAGCCAATTCCACCATCTTAGCACAAATTTTGGTTCGTTCAAGCTCTAGCTCGGCTCTAGGGTAGCACTTTTCATGATCAGTTATGGTTGGCCCTTCTTGGATTCTGGCCTGATATGCTTTAAGCATCATGTTTAGGTCCTCAGGAGTGGGATCAGCTAGGACTGATCCTACTCTAGGGGGTGGTGGGTTTAGGTTAGGCGGGTTGGAAGGTGGTTGGTTGGATGGCGATGGGAATGGTGGTGGTGGAGTCGTGTGAGAGGGAGTTTGAGTTGTGAGTTCAGTTATTCTGGCTCTTGTTTCTCTTACGCTTTCCTCGAGTTCACTCATCTTTTTTGCCCATTGCCTTTTCATTCTCTCTCGACTATCTTTCCAAGCTCTAGTCCTTTTCTTTGTCACACTCTCGATTTCACTAGCCTCTGGGTCCTTTTCCTGGCTTGCCTCTTGGTTTTGCTGCACTGCCTGAGCTCTAGTGACTACCTGTACTGGTGCAGTGGAAGTGACACTTCCTGAGGAATCTACAACCAAACCAATGACATTGATAGGAGTGATTTTTGGCATATTATTGGGGTTCTTTGGGCAATCTCGTAAGAGATGCTCTTTTCCACAATCTTGGCAAAAGCCTTGGATCGTTACTGACTGGGGTTGTGTAGGTGGAGGTAAAGGGCAATCACGAATGAAGTGATCTCCTTGGCATCTGTAGCACGGTCCTCTTGGGAATGAAGGTCTTACCTGCCTAGGTTGAGGCCTAGGGTTGGGGTTTGCGTACATGACATTTGCGTAATCCGATTCCCAATTAGATTCATTTGGCTCTTCACTATAGTAGGACTCACCATGTTCAGGAGACTGCATGAAGTAAGCCTGGGGACTCTCAACATGCGTAGAATCGAAGCTATGGTCACTGGGCTCACTTTCTGAAAGCAATGGTGTTATGGGGACTATAGCTCGGTTTAGGTTTTCTTCTGCTGCTGCATACTTTACAGGGATCAAGTTGGATGGAGCTAGAGGTTGTTGGGCTAACACAGGCTGAGGTCTTTGCTGGGCTTGGTATTGTGGTTGGTAGGTTTGTTGAGATCTAGCATACTGTTGTGGTGGGTATTGGTTTTGGTATCTGCCTTGTTGAGGGTATGGCTGAGGGTAGGCTTGCCTAACTGCTTGCTTGTTGTATGGGCAGTCTTGTGCGGTGTGATTTGTGTATCTTCGTTCAATAGTGCAGTACTGGCTACTGGGGTTTACTTGGGGTTGAGCCATAATGGGACATACATTCGCCATGTGGTCGCCACCGCAAGTGTAGCATCTCTTCACAGGGGCAAATCTCGGAATTTGTTTGCTAGAGACGCCTAGTTTTTGGGCCACTTTCTCTGCGAGTTCCTCAATTGATGTGGATTGCGTGGAAGAATGACTAGATGCACTATCTGAATCCTTGTAGATTTTGGAAAGCTCTAGTTCTTCCCCTAGGTTATCTTCAATGTCAATGCACATGCGTACACACTCTTCTATAGTCCTAGGGTCCTTCAGATACACATAGGATCTCAATTTCGTACTCAGCAATCCATCCAAGAATAAGGCTACTTGTTTAGCTGGTGTAGGTAGCTCCAAAACAGGGCATCTTTCAAGATATTGCCTAAATCTTCTTCCTGCAAGTCTCACGGTCTCTTGAGGGGTTTGCTTGAAGCTGTGAATCAGTGAGGAGGTATTGTGTCTTATGCCACTCTTAGAGAACTCTACGATGAAAGCCTCTAGGAGTTGGTCTATGCTCCTGAACTGTCGCTCATCCAATGGCTGAAACCATGTAAGTGCTGTGTTCCTAAGGGTTAGACCGAAGGCATTGTATTGCGTGAATAGATCCTCCACTTGTTCAGCTCTCAAGACTTGCTTGAACTCCGCCACATGATCGTATGGATCTCCTGTGCCATCAAAGTAATTTTTCATGGACTTAACTAGCTGTGTTGGTCTCAAAGTCCTTGTGTGCTCTCTGGGTCGTGGTAGAGGGAACTCATCCGCATGTCTTTGATTCCTGTGAGCTCTAAGTATCTCAGGCTCTGCTCTATTCGTTTCCATTCTCGTTCTTTCTCTACCCACTGGGTTGGCAAAGCTTATTTCTGGTCTATCTCGACTTCTGTCTCTTTGAGTTCCATGAGCTTGGGATGTTCCAGCTCCAGGGTGACCATAGGATACATTCGATCTTGGTTGGGGGAAAATGAATTCACCCTTCCAAGTGTAAGCATGCCTATCATTTTCTGTCACCACAAAGATCCTTTCCGAAGTGTGATCTAAGTAGGTCACTCTACCTGGGCTATCCGGATCCTTAAACTCATAGATCATGATAGCTCCTATATCAGTTGGATGATTAGATTTATATCTCCAAAAGGCTTCGTCAGTTTCTCGATTGAGGAGCAACTCTATGCTCTTGTTGTCTTGGGGAATCCACTCAGGCGTGATAATCCTAGTGAGAACTGATTTGCCTCGAGGGGTTCTAGGTTCCGCACCCATGTTTCCTTGTTCCAAGTCACCTAAGTCCGCTTCAGAGATTACATTTCCAAATTCATCTGTCCTATCTGGGTGACTGGTGACTACGTATATGGTTCCTTCCTTGTCCAGGTATGCACCGTTTTCAAATTTGACTGCTGGGTGCTCTAGTCCAATGGATTGATCAGGATTCTTAATCTGTACCACAGATCTTCCTAAGCCGTCCTCATAGATGCTAGCACCTAATCGGTTGGTCCTAAGATATTCCAGCTGTGTTTTGTAAGGGCCTTCTACCCTGTACAAGTAAGGCACTCCTGAACTTCCCGTAGGTCTGTCCATGCCTTGAGACATCTCTGACTCACTAGTCTCAGAGCTAGGGTAGTACGAGTGGTGGCTCAACTGCTGGGCCCAAGACCTAGCAGTGTGGTTAACACTAGCCTCTGAAGATCTAAGGCTTTGTCTTTCCCTTACTAGATGTCGTCCTGATCTAAGGTTCATATGCCTATCTAAGTAGCCCAATTCTTTGCCCAGCGTACAACCTCGTTGCCGATCAATTGGCAACAGTCACTTGATTCTTTTTGGTTATTTATCGTGTTGAAGGTCTTGTCTAATATTACGTCGCCGGAATACTTGAGTGTTCTTCGTACTTTCAGGTTGATCGTTCCACGTTAGGTTCTTTTCCTTTATGCTATCGACAGTACAGAGATTAGGTTTTTAGCTTGAACTTGAGTTTTTAGGTAGTCTTCAGCTTGATACCTGCCTATCGTCGCTCTGACTTACTCCTACCTCTCGTCGTTCTTGGCCTAAGCTATGAATAGACAGAGGGGGTTAAAAGTTTCCAACCTTTCGTTTCCTGCTTGGTTGCCCTTGAGTGCTCAGGAGGTGTGTTCCCAAGCTTGCACTTAGTCTTGCTTAGAACGTCTTTCAATGCTCTCAATAGATCTGTAAGAGTTCCAAAGTTAGCTCAAAGATTTAAATTCCAAAGACAATACCAGTGATTTTCATTCCTGTAGCACAAACACAAACTTGCATAGTGATTTTCAAGAGAACAATCCTAAGGACCCCTGACTTTGATCCCCCTCGGTATGGTCAACTTCAAAATACCCTATCTGAAAATCAATGCATTATCTTTATAAAAAACAGTTGAGGGCGTGTAGTATATACCACGAGCTTTCCAACAAGCCCTAGAACTCAAAAAATTGATTTCGTATGAAGAAGTTACAACCGTTCAGGGTTTAGGGTATTACAACAAGATTCAATCTGGCCGACAGATCCTAGGATTTTCTCCCAATCACAAGGGTAGGAACCTCCCAAAATGCTAATAGATTGACTAGTTTGCCCCAAAATTACCCCAAATTTTGAACAAAAACAAACCCTAATTTTTGGCCGAAAAGCCTATCAATCGCGCTCGACAGGTCTATCAATCGCGATTGACAGAGGTGTCCGTCGGGGCTGTCAGTCGCGATCGACAGTGTCAATCGCGATCGACAGAGTCGATCGTGGCTGTCAATCGCGATCGACGGTATCAATCGCGATCGACACGTTTTCCGGTTTTTTCGCCGAAATTTCAGTCAATCGGGGGCCTATCAGTCGCGATGGACACGTGGCTACGCGCAAAAGTCAATCAATCGTTGAATTTCAGTCGGTCGCGATCGACGGTGTCAATCGCGATTGACAGAGGTGTCGGTCGTGGCTGTCGATCGCGATCGACGGTATCAATCGCGATTGACAGGGTCCTACGTGGCAGTCAATCGATCGTGGAGGTCTGTCGATCGCGATTGACAGAGGCTGTCGGTCGCGATTGACAGGGTCTGTCGGTCGCGATTGACAGAGGTTGTCGGTCGCGATTGACAGGGTCTGTCGGTCGCGATTGACAGAGGCTGTCGGTCGCGATTGATAGAAAACCTCGGAATTTTTCTACTGTTTTTAATGTTTTAGGATGTGCTCTTTGTGCTTGTTCTAGTGGTGCACTCAGTTTTGTAAAAGACCAAAAAATTCTGTCAGTCGCGATCGACAGAAGCCTGCGACCGCGAGACAGTTGCGTCGAGTTTCGTACCTGCGCGGGAAGCTGGGGATGATGATACAGCAAGATCCTGCAATGAAACTCAAGAAACATGCAAAATCCGCACACACAATACCGCTCTCTCGCTCTCTCTCACAAGTGAAATGAGGGAAGTGAGGTGGGGAAGGTGATATGATCAAAAAACAGAAATTTCCGCGATGATGGAGATGGAGGTGGGAGATGGTGATGATGATGATGGAAATGAAGATGGAGAAGAAAGTAAAAGAAAATCGATGAGAGTGAAGAAAATACCTACAACTCCAACGCGTCAACTCTACGTCTTACCATCACACGCTCGTCCTCAAAGCTCGATCCCCGGCAACGGCGCCAAAATTTGGTGTAGCTCAGTGATGAGTAGCACCTCCTTTAATGTCAATCCGGGAAGACGTGAGGATGGTATGAAGACCTCGAGCAAGTGGGGGCACAAGTGCGTGAGTGAGAAGCACACCAACATGCACACACATACACACACACGCGCACACACAGTAAGACAAAGAGTGAGTAACAATGGAGTTTTTAGATTACTTTCAAGAAGCTCTTACAAGTTCGTTTCAATTACAATCTCCCCCTAAACTGAGCTCTCTAGCTCTTTTTATAGTTTTTGGCTAAGTTTTGGCCCTGTCCAGACCTAGTGTCCGGCCTAGTTAAAAATTAGGTTCCAGGGCTTATTTGAGGGCTCAAACGATATCTAAAAAATACGAAATTTGGCAGGTAGGTACTTCTAAAGCTCCTCAAGCTCAAGGACTCCTTGGCTTGCACAAAATGGAGCTACAAAAAGATGAAATGATATTTACAATGGTGTTTAGTGATGAGAATCACTTTTAATTGGTGTAGAGGTTTTGAAAAAATTAAGGTTGCCTTAGTGCTAAATCTGCGTGAATGTTCATAAGTGCTTCTTCTTGAAGAAAATTGTTGGCCTATCTGCCAGATCTTCGTTGACTCCCTTGTCTGCTTGTGCCTTCTCTCCCTTGTCCGCTGCTAACAAACTTGTAAAAGTCGTGGAACACTCCTAGAGGCTATATAAGGACTTGAAATCACTTGTACATTACATGGAAGAAATATACATACACTTGTGACCATCATTGTCTTGCTCCTTAAATTTTCTGTATCATCTTCTTCGCCAACAGTAATCTTGCAAAGGCTGCTGCTCTCTCCCGAGCTCCAAATTGAGTGCAAGATGGCTCATTGGAAAGGTATAAGGTTTATGCCTGTAAATTTGCAAAGAATGTGGTTCACTACTATGGGAGAAATCGCAGTTTTTCTGTCTCGGGGTCAATCTCTCCGTATTCCTAAAAAATAGGAAGTACCACCAGTGAATGTCGCATTCATTCCTATAGCATATTTTTCTTATTCCTTATACTTTTGTGCATTCCATACACTCAACCCTATGTTTATCACTCCATAAAAGTATTTTTCCTAATTGTAATCACGGTGTTCGCTATGGGCATTTGAAGTTCATTGTTTCTTCCATAGATAGTAAGTTTTTTGAGCTAGTCGACCTGCGAAGCTATCTGTTTTGTATCGACTCATTCTCCTTGATGCTCAAAAGTACATAGTGTGTTTCTTTGCCCTTTTAGCATGCCTATAAGGTCTATTTGAGTCTCCATAAGCTCAAGGGCTGGTCTTGTGCCGGTTGGCTTGACCAAACTTGGTTGCCTCGAAACACACTTTTCTACCTTCGACAAGCTTCTCCAAGTTTCTTTCATAATTCAGTGCAACGATTGACATATGATAGTCACATGGCTCGCCATTGTGCCTACATGACAAAGGTAATGCAAGACGTTGAACCTTCTTGTTTTGAAGATGCGATTGGTAATGAAGATTGGGAAAAATCTATGGATGTGGAGATGGCTGCACTTTATAGAAATGATACATGGAAGCTGGTTCCATTGCCACAAGGAAAGAAACCCATAGGCTACAAATGGGTTTACAAGGTAACGTATAATGCTGATGGTAGCATAAGCAGATATAAAGAACGATTGGTAGCTAAAGGTTATGCACATACATATGGCATTGATTATGAGGAAACATTCAGTCGTGTAGCTAAAATGTCTACTATCAGAACACTTGTTGCATTAGCTACAACAAAAGGATGGACTTTGCATCAGATGGATGTGAAGAATGCTTTCCTACATGGTGAGTTATAGGAAGAAATATATATGGATAGCCACAAGGATATGAAGATTCAAAGCATCTAGAATACGTTTGCAGGTTGCAAAAGGCTTTGTATGGGCTGAAGCAAGCCGCTCGTGCATGGCATGCAAGGATTGCTGATTACTTAACCAGCATTGGGTTCTCTATGTGTGATGCAGATCACTCACTATATGCAAGGAAGGCTGATGATGGCATCACTATTATGGTTGTTTATGTTGATGTGGTGATAATGAAGAAAGCATCAAAGAGGTAAAGAAACTTCTTATGCAGGAATTCGACATGAAAGATCTTGGTGTGCTGTGCTATTTCTTGGGCATTGAGTTTATACATATAGAAACAGGTATGGATGTCGCAAAGGCAATATGCCTTGAATATGCTGCAAAAGTATGGTATGGCTAGTTGTAAGCCAATTTCTATGCCATTAGATCAGAATTTGAAGTTGGATACTACATCAGGTGAAGCATTGGAAAATGCTACTATGTACAGGAAAATTGTGGGAAGTCTTATATACCTTACAATTACAATGCCTGATTTAAGCTACACTATTAGACTTGAAAGTCAGTTTATGCAGGTTCTCAGGAAGCCACATTTGGATGCTCTGAGGCACACTCTACATTATGTGAGTGCTACTTTGGACTATGCATTGTTTTATGATAGATCTGCAGGTTCATGGATACACCGATGCAGATTGGGCTGGTAGTACTCCAGATAGAAGATCTACTAGTGGCTTTATTTTCTCACTTGGAGGTGCAGCTATTACATGGAGCAGTAAGAAGCAACCCATGGTTGCTTTGTCGAGTACAGAGGCTGAGTATAGAGGTGCTACAATGGTAGCATGTGAGGCATCATGGCTGGAGATGTTACTTGCAAATTTAGGTATGGAAGTGCAAAAGCCTATCACTATCTATTGTGATAATCTTAGCAGCATACTGTTAGCATGGAACCCTATTTTGCATGTTAGAACAAAGCATATCGAGGTACATTATCACTTCATCAGAGAGAAGGTATTAGGAGGTGATATTGATCTTGCTTATGTGAGAACAGATGAGCAGGTTGCTAATATTTTCACCAAAGCACTTGGAGCTGAGAAGTTGAATAAGTTTCGGGAGATGCTTGGATTACACGATATGGCGTTAAGCTTGAGGGGGAGCGTTGAGATATCAAGCTCAACATGTGATGATCCAGGATGAAACGTACCAGTTTTTTGTTTCTCTGACATGTATAGTGGTCACGCCGGTATATATCAGGAATACTTCATTGAGCTTTATTAGATTTATCTACCGAGAGTGATGGCACATTTGTTTCTTGCCAACTCACTCATTCACAGACATTAGGTTTTTCCTTATGTTCTAGTCTCTATATATTGCACTTGTTGTATTGTTGTTTTTAGGTCATTCTTGTACATTCCTTTTATGTAATAGAAGAAGAAGAATATCATTCTTCCTTGCCTCAATCTGTGTGTGTGCTTCTCCTTGAGAGTGAAAGTGTGTGTGTGAGCTCTCTTCCTTATCTCCTTCCTCGTGACATAGAGGAGTGCTAAGCAAGGCAATCAAGGGTCACAAGGTCCCATTGAAGTTGTGTGTGCATCGACAGAAGGTGTCCATCCCTCCTCCCTTATTGGAATCTTGAGTGCAAGGTGTGAACAAGTGCAAGCTCTTGGAGAAGGTGGAGATATGGTGCAGAGAAGGTCAATAGCAGAAGAATCTTGGGTACTATGGTTATATGATTGTGTACTCTTGTTTGATTGTGTACTCTTTGGGATTATGCATTCCGCACAAAGAGCATTTGTATTTGTGCTATACATCATCATTGTACTTTTCTCTTTATAATCAATCTACAAAAGCTTCTAGTGTTCTTATTTCTCTACTTCTCCTTCTTCCTTCTCCTACAAAGACTCAAGTCCCTTTCTACACAAGAATCCCCCAACACACCTTATATGTTAAGCATGTAAATGATGTGCTTTTGATCATTGTGGTCTATGTTCATGAAATGTTTCTCATTGGTCCTATTGAGAAGCATATTGCTTATCTTAAGGCTGATTTTCATGCATCATTTGAGATCTCCAATTTGGGGCACTTGCATCATTATTTTGGCATTCAATTTATGCAAGTTGATGGTGGAATAGCTTTGTGTCAAACAAAATATATTGGCACATTATTGTAGCATTTTGGTCTTGAAGATTGCAAACCTATTGCCACTCGTATGGATCCAAGTTTATGATTGAGTCTTCATGTTGTTGGATGCTTAATTTACCTATGCATTACTCGCCCAGATATTCAGTTTGTTGTCTCACAGATGAGCAGGTTTATGCATTGCCTAGGTGTTAAGAATTAGTAGGCGGTTAAGCACATCTTTCACTACTTGAGTGGTACCCAACTACTTGGATTGTCTTATCCCAAGGGGGGATCACTACCACCAGATCTACATGCTTTTTTTTATCTGACTTGGCTAGTTGCTATGACACTCGTGTTTCCACTAGGAGCTTTTGCATCATGCTTGGTAGCTCATGTATATCTTGGTTGAGCAAGAAGCAACCTACTATGGCCACTTCCATTTCTGAACCTGAGTATAGAGTAGGTTTTAGAGCGACTATTGAGTGTGTGTGTCTTAGACACCTCATGGTTGATTTGGGTGTTGGTCAAACTTCTGCCACTACCATCTTCTCTGACAGAATAAGCACATTGGAAAGTGTGAGGAACCCTGTGTTCCATGCTCGCACTAAGCACATTGAGGTGCACTACCATTATGTTAGGGAGAGGTTCTCTCCTAGGGAGATCAGCTTCGCATATGTGTCCACGTAGGAGAACATTGCAGACCTTTTCACAAAGGCCTTGCCTAGCGAGAACTTTCAAGCTTTCTACAAATCTTTGGGCTTACTTCCTTTTGTGGATTGATTCCACATAGCTTGACACTTCCTTATGCATAAGTGCTAGCTCCTTACTCAGCGCATCACTCCCAGGGGGATTCATTGATATATTTAGGTAGTGATGTATGTGAACACACTAGGATCGTTGGGGCACTTTTTTCCTTCTTTAAAAGGTTTTCGTCCCCCAACTTGTATATACGCCTTTTGCCCTAACGGGTAACTTATCTTTTGTACATTCTAATGGTAATACATTCACCATTGTGTGTTGTGCTCGAAGCTTCTTCTTCTTCCTTGTGATGTTCGTGTGCTGCAGACATATAAATCCAAGATTTACAAACATATCCACACACCCATGCATGCACATACACATACACATACATGCCTATACAAATTTTATAGATACAAATACATCCACATACACAAACATATCTACATGCTCAGGCATGCACATACACATACACATACACACACATACATAAACATACTTATGATAGACATATACATACATATGCACATGCACATTCATGCTCATACATATGTACATAAACACAAATATACATATATACCTATATATGCATACACACATACAACAAATACGCACACATATAATATGAATAAATGATACAATTAAAGTAATAAATCACATCTTAAAGATAACTTGTAATAAAACTCATTAGTAATTTTCAATCATATATTTCAATTCAATAAAATAGATTAATTTCATAAACACTAAAAAAATATTAAAATTATGAATTCACACCATAGATACATTCAAAACATAACTAATGTAAATCTATATGTTTGTATCAATGTATATAACACATAGAATTTAAATAATATCAATCATCTGAGGCATCCCCATTATCACCATCCACATGATTATGATCATCCGCATGATCTCATGTATATGAAGAGGCATGGGTAGAGGGGTCAATACCCTATGATGATCAATATTGTCCCTCCTCTCCACCTCATCTATATCGGCCTCTCCATAATACTCCTATATTAAATATAACAAATCTAAATAAATTAAAAAATATAAATCATCAATCAAAATAAAGTAAACTATATCAAATTTAATGTTACTCACTAAATTATTTGGATATTCATTCAAGCTCTCACTGAGACAAGGATATCCTAATGTCCGTGAATGAGTGATCTTATTTGGATATTCATTCAAGCTCTCACTGAGACAAGGATATCCTAATGTCCGTAAATGAGTGATCTAGCAAGAAACAAATGTGCCATCATTCTTGTCGATCTAGTAAATATCAATGAAGTACTCCTCACATATCCCGATGTGACAACTACACATTTCAAAGAAATGAGAAAATGATAGGTGCCATCTTGGATCATCACATGGTTAGCTTGATGTCTCAACATAATGAAGCATGAGAGTAAGAATCCCCACAATGTCCACTTGAAAGGTTTCACTGAAGTGCCAATGAGATCTCCTTGCGGAGATAGATTTCGATGTAAGCTCATGAAGGGAAGAGAAGCTTAAATGCATGGTCTGAATCCCTCTTCCTTGAAGAAGAAAGCCTTGAGATCAGCATCCAAAATGCAAGAGGAATCATCTGACTTCAATGTTTTTCAGTAGATGGTTAGCATGCCTCTTAATAGGAAGACTTGAGATGAAGCCTTTAGAAAGAGATATTGAGGCTTGTGGAGCCAAACGGTGCAGCGGAGGCCCATGATACACAAATGGCTTGGTGAAAAGGAAGCTCAGACAAAGATGGCTTCATAATAGGGTAACTCACAAGGCAAGCGACTCGATCCACCACACTAGAATGATTGGAAGTACCAATAGAATAAACCGAAGACCTATGATACACAGATGGTCAAGAGGAGAAAAACACTCGAGGCCCCCGTCCCGAATCGCAAGACAACTAACAATGAACCAAAATGTCATGCACCTGACTGAACTAAAACTTTTTATATTTCACCTAACTCCATCACACTAACTTTGACACCGGTCTAGACTAAAGACATATGTTGAATTGTGTCTTAGACTGTGTGTGTCACCAAAGAATAAGTCAAAATAGCAGGCTAGTAATGAGCTCATTGAACTTCCTCTAAAAAATTCACCATTGGAAAAGTGAAAAATGCCAAACACAAATGGATATATGTTCAAGCCAAGGCGTTTGTTTGACGAGCTGAGGTATCTACCCATAGATAAATATGTGGTGTATTATCTCGTAAAGACAATTCACTTCAAGTGACTTCCATGCATGAAGGGGAACATTGCAAAGTTGCCCAACTTGCAAGATTTTCACAGGTGCTATAATATCTAGATTTTTCCTCTTTTTGCACTACTTGTGGCCTCAAATGTGGTTGTCGATTGATTCAAAACTCTTGTGGAGTTCAGGGATCTTTGTCGACGTTCATGTAAATGAACACAAACCACTGAAATGAGCTTGAAAGCAAGCCGAGGAAGGTGCATGAAGTAGGTACCGATTGAAAAGTACATGGGTGCTATGTGCAATCAATGGCCTTGCAATGAATACAAATGGATGTGTGAACCTTTAACCGTTTGATACCTGATAGTCTAAGGACATGTTGTTTGGTCTTGTGTTGATAACTTGGCTGTCCACATGCTCCTTTCAAGTGCTTGCAATTACAAAGGGATAGACATAAACTCGCAAGTCTCTTTGGAGCTTGATGACAAAGGTTCTCTTTGTCTCAGCAATAACACACCAATAGGAGTGCACTCCTCAAGAGCATGCAATTTCTTAGGTAGAAAATGAAGATAAACTCAGAGCAAGCTGGTCCAAAGTGGATGATGAATGGGGAGCCATATCACGATGAAGCCACATCTAGGAGTGTGTTCACACCAAGCTAGGATGCACTTAGCTAGACACTCGCAAATGCATTCAACTACCAAACCAATGTGCCCGATAGGGTAGGCCAAAGACCCTAAGAGGAACCTTGCTATGTTCATTACCTAAGTCAGGCACCACTAGGAGACATTCAAAACCATGTGTAAAATGGATATGTGGAGGCTACTGCCCTCAAAGAAAAATCTTAGCCAAGTAGTTGAGTCGCATTGCCATGGAGGGAACGAGCCCGCTAAATCGCATACTTGTCCCATTTGATTTCTTTCAAGTCATGTAGGAGGGCTGGACTAAAGAATGAAGTGGCCTTACCACAAACATTTCACTTGAAGAAGTGGGCATGAGCCTCCCAAGCACACACTCACCCTGCATACTTGAAGCTTTTCCTAAGGGGCATGATCCAGCCAAAGCATGCAGCCAACCCGGGTTGAGATGGCCTTGCTTATGGAGCCTATAATATAGTAAGTCTATGGCCTAGGGATCTGGTAACTTCAAACAGATCTGAAATCGAACATCATTTGGTCACTCATTTGTAGGACCAGAGATCTCAAGAATAGACTCAAGCATAAGTTCATGTGCTCTCATATTCAAGTAATCCACTTAGCCTAGTGGTTAAGTATCATGGCTCTGAAGGAGGAGGTCTTCAGTTTGATCCCCATGGGAATCATGTAGAGAGAGTTCTGCCCAAGAAGCTCTAGAGCCTTCTAACTCAAGTTAACATGAGTTAAGTTGAGTCATGAAGGAATTAACTCAAGTGGCAAGTATAACTACCACTAGTGGACTCTAGTGGAAGGTACTAAAGTAGTGGATGAGATCACTCCAACCACTACTGGACTCTAGTGAAAGGTATCAAAGGAGTGGAGAAGATTGCACATGCACTTGTGGACTTTAGTTATGTTTGTGCTCCTCCTTGATTCAAGGAACTATATATAGAGGCATATGGTTGGGAGGTGAGTATGCATTGATTCGTGAGCTAGTATTGTGGAAACTTTGTGGTATTGTTGCCAATGTGAAAACTAATGTCTCTTTGCTTAGGATGAGCATAAACGTTTTCATGATCTTAAGCCTTCTTTAAGTTTTCTCTAGCTATCTTTAACTTAAAGTTCATATCTTGAAGGAATTCTTGAGCTGCTTGAAGTCATTCATTTTGAATTCCCAATACATATGAAGACCTAGGCTAGAACCCATACATCAACATGAATGGACTCAATTTCATTGATGAACTCTTGGCACTATTATAGGCAAATTCAGCTAATGGAAGATAGTCTTCCCAATCAATCTATTTAAAAGTAACATAAGCTTTGAGTACGTCTTCCAAAATTTGATTGACTTTCTCGATTTGTCCATCTATCTGGGGATGTTCAACCATACTTAAACTTAGTTTACCATACTTAAACTTAGTTTAGTTTCAAGTCTACTAAAGAGTGATCGCCAAAAATGACTTGTAAATGGAGCATCATGATAAAAAACTATGTCTACTAGAAGACCATAGAGTTTGTAAAGCTGATTTACTCTTTTCAAGTTTTGGAGTCTTATATGTAGTAACCCTAAAATGAAATCCATGGAGATACTCTCCCATTTACCTTTGGGAACCTCCAAAGGATGCAGCAATCCTCCAACTTTAAGTCGATCAAACTTATTGAATTGATATTTATTGCACTTGGGTACATAGTTTTGCACATGTCGATGTAAACAAGGCCAAAAAATGTTGTTTAACTAACTCATAGGTTCGGTTAATACCAAGATGTCCAGCTCTTGGAGGATCATGGTATTCAAAAGTACTTGATTTCGTATGTTTGGAAGACTAGGGACACAAACCTCACCTTTATAAAGAAAATATTCATCTTGGAGAGAATAATGTTTAAACTTTCCCTCTGAAGTACTTGGTTCATTTGTTTGAGCTTGTTATGTTGCCTTCCATGCTTAATTGTAGCTTGGATCTTCTTTACAACTTCCTTTCAAAATCAAAATAAATTCATTTTCATTTTTTTATAAAAGTCAAGTTTTTTAGCATAGGCATCCAACTTAAGGCATGTGCCATTCATTGAACTTTCCTTTCATGTACCGTAGTTCATAATCGAACTCTTGCAACTGTTCGGCCCATGCAGGTTTTCTGCCTCTTAAATTCAATTGATCTGCAAACCACTTGATGCTCCCTTGATCAAAGACTATGGTTAACTTTGATCCATACAGGTAATGGTGTCGTTTCTTTAGAGCATTTATTATAGCGAACATCTCTCCCTCAAAGGTAGAATAGTTTTGCTGAGCAGAGCTTATCTTTCTACTTTCCAAAGCTATTGGTCGACCTTCTTGGCTTAGTACTACTCCTATTGTATATGAACTTGCATCTGTTTCTAATTGGAAAGTTTTATTTGGGTCTATTATTTGTAGAACCGGGGCCAAAGCTAAAGCAAGTTTAAGCTCTTGAAAACTTCTTGCTTGCTCCTCTTTCCAAGTAATCTTCTGATGCTTCTCTTTGAGCTAATATGTCAAAGGTATAGTTATCTTGGAATAGCCAACCACAAACTTATGATAATATCCTACCAATCCGAGATAACTTTGTAATCCTCAAACTATCTTGAGCTCAAGCCATTCAAGAATCACTTTAACCTTATCCGAGTCTACTT
The DNA here is from genome assembly GCA_020310875.1 of Ceratopteris richardii. Taxonomy (NCBI): domain Eukaryota; kingdom Viridiplantae; phylum Streptophyta; class Polypodiopsida; order Polypodiales; family Pteridaceae; genus Ceratopteris; species Ceratopteris richardii. The sequence goes on from MU260733.1 coordinate 56,416, forward strand.
TGATTCCTTTCGCAGAAATAATTTGACCTAAATACTTTACTTCATGGGTAAAGAAATCACATTTTGACTCTTTAACATAAAGTTGATTATCGCAAAGAAGTTTAAAAACTTTTCTTAGATGTTCTAGATGACTTTCATGATCTATAATGTAGATCAATATGTCATCTAAAAAATCTACTACAAACTTTCCTAAGTATGGTTGCAAGACTTGATTCATCAAGCTCATAAATATTGAAAGTGCATTAGTTAACCCGAATGGCATTACCAAAAACTCAGCATGGGAGAAAGTTTCTACAATCCAACGACGTTTTTTGACTTTTCAGTTTTAAGTTGGTCAACGATAAATGAGGTTTTCTACTTTTAAGTTCTAAGTGGATAAACGATCAAATGAATCCTCATGTTCTTCCTGTATTACAACATGCGGCTCGGTGGTTGCCAATGGATACTATATATAGCTTTATTTTTGAGTTCAAAAACCTTTTCAAAGGGGGGAAGAATGTAATAAAGTAAATCTACAGTCTAGGGATCCGACCACTTCAGACAAATCTAAAATTGGACACCGTTTGGTCATTTGTCTATAGGACTAAAGATCTCAACCATAGACTCAAGCATAAGTTCATGTGCTCTCTATCACGAGGAAGGAGATAAGGAAGAGAGCTCACACACACACTCTCACTCTCAAGGAGAATCACACACATAGATTGAGGCAAGGAAGAATGATCTTCTTCTTCTTCTTCTTCTATTACATAAAAAGGAATATACAAGAATGACCTAAAAACAAGAATACAACAAGTGCAATATATAAAGATCAGTACATAAGGAAAAACCTAATGTCCACGAATGAGTGATTTGGGAAGAAAAAATGTGCCATCACTCTATGTAGATAAATCTAATAAAGCTCAATGAAGTATCCCTGACATATACCGGCATGACCACTATACATGTCAGAGAAACAAAAAACTGGTACATGTCATCTTGGATCATCACATGTTGAGCTTGATATCTCAACACTCCCCCTCATGCTCAATGCCATATCATGTAATCCAAGCATCTCCAGAAACTTCTTCAACTTCTCAGATCCAAGTGCTTTGGTAAAGATATCAGCAACCTGCTCATTTGTTCTCACATAAACAAGAGCAATATCACCTGCTCATACCTTCTCTCTGATGAAGTGATAATTTACCTTGATATGCTTTGTTCTAGCATGAGAAACAGGGTTATGTGCTAATTGTATGCTTCTAAGATTATCACAATAAATGGTGATAGGCTTTTGCACTTCCACACCTAAAATCTGCAAGTAGCATCTCCAACCATGATGCCTCACATGTTTCCATTGCAGCACCTCTATAATCAGCCTCTGTACTCGACAAAGCAACAGTGGGTTGCTTCTTGCTGCTCCATGTAATAGCTGCACTTTTGAGTGAGAATAGAAAACCACTAGTAGATCTTCTATCTGGAATGCTACCAGCCCAAACTCTTGGTGTAAATCACAAGCCTACACATTTGGCTTGGAAGATATCATGAAGACTTACATACATGAAGAACCATAGGAACTTATGCTAGTGGTTAATTACCACTTCTTCCTCATTGTAAAAAGTCTAAATGACTTAGAATCTTTTGTAATCACCTACCTAAGTGATTCGTGGAAAAAGTAGATCACTTGATTGAGAGAATATCTCCAAAATTTTAGAAGCTTGATTAGAGGGAGCCAAGAATTTGAATTTGAATTCAAATTCTTACTCATCACATATGAAAGTAACCAAAACTTAGTCGCGGGCAAGAGAGATGACTCTCGAGCTTCATTCTACTATATTTGAGAGTGTGTGAGGACTACACCATATCCTACACCTCTCTGTACCATTTGGCAATGCTAGACATGCCAATGGGATTGTACAAAAGTGTTAATTTATAGATACATTTACATCATCCAATTCTGTGTTCACTACTTGTCTACTCCAAAGTATGTCAACTTGTCAAGGGCATATCTCAGACAATACTCCACCAAATTCAGTGATTCAAAGCTTGTTGGATTTAGCTTGAAGTCTACTACATGTTGCCAAAGTTTGAAGTGATTTCATTCAGCCAATTCAGAGACGTCGTCATCGAGGTGCTCACTGGTCTATCTCTGCTACAGTCCTAAAAAGTCGGGGGTATACCAAATCTTGCTAAATTGATTTCTCTTAGCATAGTTCATTATTTTATATCATTCCACTTGCAAATGGTAACTTACTAAGCTAATTGAATACCCCTAGAAGTAAGTTTATCAATTGCTATTGTGCTGGTCACACTGAGCAAAACATTCAGCAGGTGTCAAGACAAAAATAGAAGGTTTTCTTGACTTTGAGACTTTCAAAGTTATCTGTTTTGATTTAATCATTTCCCCTATCATCTCCAAAGGACATAGGCTATTTCTTGGTGTCATTGGAGAGCTAAGGGAGACTACTAAGCAAGACTGAAGCTAAAGAGGGCTGGTACAAAGCAGGTTTAGCAGTACCTACTCAGTCTCTTGGATCATCCATCCATCTTTCCCAATAGTGGTATTAGAGCAAATAAGGTAAAATGGGAGATGGTTATTCTTCATTCATTAATAAATTGGACAGGAACAATTATCAAGCTTGGGCTCTAAGGATGAAGACCTACTTACAAGGAAGGAGTCTCTATGGATACATCTCAGGAGATGAGGAATTGCCCTCATTCAAAGCAAGAGGATTACCCACCAAGAAGGAACAAGAAAAAACTTAACACATGGTGTGCAAAGGATGCATTGGCAAGGTCTTATTTACTCAACTCTATATCTGACTTTCTTTTACCTCATATCAGAAATTGTAAGACTTCCCAAGAGACTTGGGAAACCTTGTCATCATATTTTTCCTCCAATACAAGGGCAAGGAAAAATCAGTTGTGGATTGAGTTCACAACACTAAGGAAGCAACCTAAACAAGTTGTTTCAGAATTTGTGACCAAAATCAAAGATGTTGCAGATCAGTTAGCAAGCATAGGAGAAGAAATTGAAGAAGAACAGATTGTGAGGCAGGTAATCAATGGAATCAAGGCTGATGACAAGTGGGAAAGCTTCACCACTGCAATGGATCTCTACATGGACATGCACACTCCAGATCTTACAACTCTCATGGGTCAACTATTCACACATAAAGCAAAGCTCACCAAGAGTGGAGATACATCCAAAGGTAACAACTCTTCTGCCCTATACACTGATAAGAAATCTAAGGATAAAGGCAAGAGTAAGAAGGTGGAAGATGAAGGCTCTACCTCCCAAGCCAACTATGCAGGGAGAGGTAGATCTTCAAGAGGTAGGGGCAGAGGAGGTAAGCAAGGTAGGGGGAGACCCTATAACACATCACCATGTAACATTTGTGGTTTATCAAATCACACCACAGATGAGTGTTACAGGAATTACAAAAATCAGAGAGGAAGAGGCTACCAAAGAGGTGGATACTCACAATCAAGAGGAAGGTTCAATCATCACCAAGGCCACAACAACAATTACAACAACACCTACAACAACAACTACAATGGCAACTACCAAGGAGGATTCAGAAACAGAAAAGACTACAACAATTACACAGAGGAGCAAGATGACTCTCTCTTGATCATGAACATGACTTCAAAGTCAGGTACAAATGATGATCACTTATTTTATATTCATTCAGGATGTTCAAATCATGTGGCAGGTAATGTGGCACTACTCTCTGATCTTGAGGAACCAAAAGGTAAACACCAAGTCCAAACAGGTGATGATACAAAGCATTCTATGGTTAAAATTGGAAATGTGAAGACTTGTGATGGTAATCAGAATTTGTTGAGCAGGGTACTCTATGTACCAACCATTACAAAGAACTTAATGAGTGTTGGTCAGATTGTGGAGAAAGGTTTGCAAGTCAGATTCAATCAATATGGAGCATTTTTGGAAGACCCAAGACATGGATTCAAAAGGATAGGTAAAGGAGAAAAATCAGGTAGACTTTTCACTTTTGAGTTAGAAGATACAAAGAATATTGCACTATACAATTATAAAGATCAAACACTTTCAGAGCTTGAGATTTGGCACAAGAGATTAGGACATATAGGAGAAAGGACCTTGAAGCAAATGTGTAGGGGCCAATGTGTGCTTGGGATACCTAATGTATCCAAGCAACATATGATTAACAAGTGTGGTGCTTGTCAATTTGGTAAGTCTCACAGGTTACCCTTCTCAAGGAAAGGATATCTGCATGAAGACTACCTAGAGTTGGTACACACAGATGTTTGGGGACCTAGCAAAGACCCCTCAATCTCAGGTTCAAGGTACTATGTGTCTTTTATTGATGACTATAGCAGATGGATTGTATTGTATTTCATGAAGCATAAGGATGAGGTATTTAATTGCTTTAAAAAATATCTTGCATTAGTTGAAAACCAGACAGGAAGAAATTTGAAGAGGCTAAGGTCAGATGGAGGAGGTGAGTACTTCTCCAATGAATTTAAAGACTTCTTGCAGGACAGAGGCATCAAAAGGGAAATAACCACAAGGTATTCTCCTGAACAGGATGGGGTAGCAAAAAGAAGAAATAGACTAATTGTTGAGACAACTAGATCTATGCTTAATGAGAAGAAATTACCTAACTATCTATGGGCAGAGAGTGTTTCTACTGCCACCTATCTAATAAACAGGTTACCATCAAAGTCACTTGATGGTATGACACCCTATGAATCTTGGCATGGTAAGAGACCATCATTAGATCATTGCAAAATTTTTGGATGTGTAGCATATGTACACATTCCCTCACAGGTAAGAGGAAAGCTAGATCCAAAGGCTGAAAAATGTATTTTCATTGGGTATGATTTAAATAAAAAAGGTTACAGGTTTTATAACTCTACCAATAAGGGATTTATGGTAAGCAGAGATGTGATCTTTGATGAGAATGATTCTTGGTATGAGAATGAATGCACGAAGGTCAAACTACCCTATGATTTGGAAGAGGAATTTCCAAAACTTACAAAGGAGGAACCTACTCAGGTTGAAGACTCAAGTTCAGATGATGATGACACTATCAACCTTGAAGAGTTCAAGGCATGGAAGTCCAAAGGCAAAATGAAGATGAAGAAGCTTGAAGACATACCTGAATCTTCAACTCAAGCAATAAGAAGATCTCAGAGAGAAAGCAAAAAACCTATCAGATATGGGTATGATACATCTCTTGTTACTAAACATTCAATTTATCTTGCAAAGGATTTGTCAAATGAAGAACCAGGTTTATATGAAGAAGAAATCACCAAATCAGAATGGAAAGAAGCTATGGATGAGGAGATTGAAGCACTCAAGGAGAGTGATACATGGGAGTTAGTACCTAAGAAGGACTCCATGAAGGTAATAGGATCCAGATGGATCTATAAACTTAAAAGAAACTCTGATGGCACAATAAATAGGTACAAAGCCAGATTGGTAGCCAAGGGTTCTACACAAACCCAAGGCATTGACTATGAGGAGACATTTCCCCTGTGGCCAAGATGCCAACAATCAGAGTGTTGGTTAGTGTGGCTGCATCAAAAAATTGGAACATGTACCAATTGGATGTCAAGAATGCTTTCTTGAATGGATGGATTTCAGAAGAGGTTTATATGTCACAACCTCCTGGCTATGAAGACCCTAAGAAGGTAACTTATGTTTGCAAATTAAAGAAGGCTTTATATGGATTGAAGCAGGCACCTAGGGCATGGAATTACAGGCTAACTACATAACTCCAAGACCAAGGATTTGTGATGAGCAAGGCAGATACTTCTCTATTCATTAAGAGAAGAAATTCAGAGGCAATTTATCTTTGTGTTTATGTTGATGACATCATCATTATAGGCAATGATGTCAATGGAATCAGAAGCATCGAAAGCCAGATGATGAAGGAGTTCAAGATCAATGATCTTGGATTATTGAAGTATTTTTTGGGACTTGAATTAGTTTATACTAATTTGGGTATATACATTACTCAGAAAAAATATGTATAAGATATGTTGAAGAAATTTCAATTGCAGGATGCTAAAGCAGCAAGCACTCCAATGGAGGTGAACCTAAAACTAAGTGCCCATGAAGGTGATGAAGTCCAAGACATTACAAGTTATCAAAGTATGGTGGGTAGCTTGAACTATGCTACCTTAACTAGAATTGATATTGCATATGGAGTTAGTGTGTTAAGCCAATTTATGCACAAGCCAAGGATACCTCACTTAGAGGCTACTAAGAGAATCATGAAGTATCTCAAGGGTACACAGAACCATGGTTTGTACTTTCCTTACACTAGAAGTGATATTGATATAAAAATTTATTCAGATGCAGATTGGGCAGGATGCAAGGATGATAGGAGAAGCACTTCTGGATACATTTCTTTTGCAGGTGACAAACCAATTTCATGGGCTGCAAAGAAGCAACCAACTATAGCATTATCTTCTACAGAGGTAGAGTATAGAGGGCTAGCTAATGCCACTCAGGAAGCAATTTGGATTAAGCTTTTGTATACAAAATTGGGCTTATATACTAGGCCTCCAGTTATCTTTGGAGATAATACAAGTTCTCTTCACCCTGCAGCTAATCCTATCTATCATGCCAGGACAAAACACATAGAAGTTCATTATCATTATGTGAGAGAGAAGTTGCTAAGCAAAGATATTCAGCTGACTTATGTGTCAACAAACATGCAATGTGCACATTTGTTGACTAAAGCTTTGGATGGAACAAAACTTTGCAGGTTCAAATCTATGATTGGATTGCAGGAAATAATTGAAGATTGAAGATGAAGACTTAAGCCAAAATGTTTGGCATGAGGGGGAGCTTTTGGTGTAAATCACTACACATTTGGCTTGGAAGATATCATGAAGACCTACATACATGAAGACCTACATACATGAAGAACCATAGGAACTTATGCTAGTGGTTAATTACATCTTCTTCATCATTGTAAAAAGTCTAAATGACTTAGAATATTTTTTAATCACCTACCTAAGTGATTCGTGGAAAAAGTAGATCACTTGATTGAGAGAATATCTCCAAACTTTTAGAAGCTTGATTAGAGGGAGCCAAGAATTTGAATTTGAATTCAAATTCTTACTCATCACATATAAAAGTAACCAAGAAAAGTCGCGGGCAAGAGAGATCACTCCCAAGCTTTATTCTACTGTATTTGAGAGTGTGTGAGGACTACACCATAGCCTACACCTCTCTGTACCATTTGGCAATGCTAGACATGCCAATGGGATTTTACAAAAGTGTTAATTTATAGATACATTTACATCATCCAATTCTGTGTTCACTACTTGTCTACTCCAAAGTCTGTCAACTTGTCAAGGGCATATCTCAAACAATATGCCACCAAATTCAGTGCTTCAAAGCTTGTTGGATTCAGCTTGAAGTCTACTACACGATGCCAAAGTTTTAAGTGATTTCATTCAGCCAATTCAGAGAAATAGGCATCGAGGTGCTCACTGGTCTATCTCTGTTACAGTCCTAAAAAGTCGGGGGTATACCAAATCTTGCTAAATTGATTTCTCTTAGCACAGTTCGTTATTTTATATCATTCCACTTGCAAATGGTAGCTTAATAAGCTAATTGAATACCCCTAGAAGGAATTTTATCAATTGCTACTGTGCTAGTCACACTGAGCAAAACATTGAGCAGGTGGCAAGACCAAAATAGAAGGTTTTCTTGACTTTGAGACTTTCAAAGTTATCTGTTTTTATTTAATCATTGCCCCTATCATCTCCAAAGGACATAGGCTATTTCTTGGTGTCATTGGAGAGCTAAGGGAGTCTACTAAGCAAGACTGAAGCTAAAGAGGGGTGGTACAAAGCAGGTTTAGCAGTACCTACTCAGTCTCTTGGATCATCCATCCATCTTTCCCAACACAAACGGCATCAGTGTATCCATAAACCTACAAATGTACACCAGCCTCATAAAACAATGCATAATCCAAAGTAGCACTCACATAACGTAGAGTGCATCTTAGAGCATCCAAATGTGTCTTCCTGGGAACCTGCATATATTTACTTTCAATTACAACAATATAACTTAGATCAAGCCTTATAATTGTGAGATATATAAGACTTCCCACAATTTTCTTGTACATAGTAGCATTCTCCAATGCTTCACCTAATGTAGTGTCCAACTTCAAATTTTGATCTAATGGCATAGAAATTGGATTACAATCAGTCATACCATACTTTTGCATCATATTCAAGGCATATTGCCTTTGCGACATCCATACACCTATTTTTGTATGTATAAACTCAATGCCCAAGAAATAGCGTAGCACACCAAGATCTTTCATGTCAAATTCCTACATAAGAAATTTCTTTACTTCTTTGATGCATCCTTCATTATCACTACCTACAATCAGGTCATCAACATAAATAGCCACAATAGTGATGCCATCATCAAGCTTCCTTGCATATAGTGAGTGATCTACATCACACATAGAAAACCCAATGCTGATTAAATAATTAGCAATCCTTGCATGCCATGCAGGAGGGGTTTGCTTCAGTTCATACAAAGCCTTTTGCAACCTGCAAACATATTATGGATGCTTTGAATCTTCATATCCTTGTGGATGGTCCATATATACTTCTTCCTGTAACTCACCATGTAGGAAAGCATTCTTCATATCCATCTGATGCAAAGTCCATCCTTTTGTTGTAGCTAATGCAACAAGTGTTATGACAGTAGACATTTTAGCTACAGGGTTGAATGTTTTCTCATAATCAATGCCATATGTCTGTGCATATCCTTTAGCTACCAATCGTGCTTTATACCTGCTTATGCTACCATCGGCATTATGCTTTACCTTGTAAACCCATTTATAGCCTATGGGTTTATTTCCTTGTGGCAATGGAACCAACTTTCATGTATCATTTCCATAAAGTGCAGCCATCTCCTCATCCATAGCTTTTTCCCAATCTGCAATTCCAATTGGATCTTCGAATCAGGAAGGTTCAGCATCTTGTATTACCTTTGTCATGAAGGCACAATGACAAGCCATATAACTATCATATGTCAATCATTGCACTGAAGTCCGCATCCTCCTAGATCTTCTTGGTCCTAGGCCACTTCTCCTTGTATCATCTGCATGTGCCCTTCTTACTCCTGGAGTCTTCACAGAGGGCAATCCAAGTGCCTCATCAAGACTCTTTTATGAACCGCTTGAATCTCCATCAATGTCTTCAAAACCTGCACATGTTTTACTTCCAGCAGAAATCTTTTCTTTACCTTTCTTGGATGTATTCAATGAATTTGCTGGATTGAAATTTCCACGCAATCTTCCTCTCCATGGATTTGAGTTGGAACTATTTCTTGGTGATGCATCCGGTCCACTCAAAACTTGAGATTCTGCACTTGATTTTTTAGCATTTTCTTTGTCATTTGGTTCAAGATTCAGTCCTTCATTGGCATCTGCATAGAAGCTTGACATTTCATCAAATACCACATCTCTGCTCACCTTTACATGTCATGTGAGTGGGTTATAACATTTATATCCCTTTTGCTCAAGGGAGTATCCAATGAAGACACAGTTTTCTGCTTTTGCATCAAGCTTCATCCTCAATTCATCTGGGACATGTACATATGCAATATATCCAAAAACTTTCAGATGTGATAAGTTTGGCTTTTTACCTGTAAACTTCTCTTCATGTGTAACTTGATGTACAACAACAGTCGGGGTTCTATTCATGATGTATACAACAGTATGCACAACTTCTGCCTAATAACAATGACACATATTCTTCTCAGCCATCAAGGCTCTTGCTATTTCCGCAATATGTCTATTTTTCCATTCAGCAACACCATTCTGTTGTGGTGTGTACCTGCATGAAAACTGATGCTAAATTCCATGATTTTTAAGAAAACTGTTGAACTCATTTGACATGTATTCACCTCCTCCATCAGATCTTAATGTCTTAATGTACTTCCATTTCTGCTTTTCCACCATAAATTTAAAATTTTGGAAGTGATTGAACACCTTGCTCTTCTCTTTCATGAAATATACCCATACTTTGCACGTATGGTCATCAATGAGACTAACTGTTGGGGATTCGGGGACAAGAAGGAGTTTGAGGGTTTGTAGGAGAAAAAAAGAGATGATGAAAATGGAATAACAGTGAGAACTTCGGCAAAGGAATACCCTTGGAAACCTTGAATATTGATTATCCTTCAACAATTACAATGACTGCGCACAGTCCAATCAATGACTAAATACCACTTCAGAGAATATCAATTACTGAAGACCAATTATCTCAAGTCCTCTAGCAGCGGCCTCTCGTGCACCAATCCTTCACTTGCTTCCCACTTCCCTTGTGCACACCTTGCACTAAGCTTCCGCCAAGCTAAGGAATTGGTATCACGGCACACACGCAACAGATCTTGGAACTCTTGGAATCCAACCCGCCTTCTCTGCACACCTTCCTCTTGACACCTCTTGCATTCGTGAATGTCGTCGCACACTGGAGGCTCTTCTTGCTTCCTCTCTTGCTTCCTCTGAAGCTCTCTCTTGCTCCTAGCTCTCAATGTGTAAGAATAGCCTTTGTCCTTCTGTTTTTGTTGAGAGTCCGCCGGTTCGCGCACTCTAACTGCAATACAATCTTGGTGTCCTTTCAATGTCCCAAGATTGTCTTTTTGAACTGGTCCTCAACGATTCGCTACTTTGTCCTGTAGTGACTTTAGAACAAGAGTGACTTTTAAATTAAAAATTTGATTGGGCGGCCTATTTCCACCTTTGCGGCCTTCCACCTTCACCTTTCCTTTTAATTCTTTACTTTTGCACCTTAAGATTTTAAATTCATCCTTTGAACCTTACGAGAGGAAATACTTTGCACCTTTAGTTTCAACTGGTTAGGGCTCTACAGATGCCCACCACCTAAAGATCTCTCCGTCCCGGAGAGACAACAGCAATACAAAAATCGAGAAATTGCAAAGATCCAGACATGAAAACAACGAAAGGGAGGCAAGAGAAAAAATGAAGGTTGTGTAAATTATTGAATTAAGAAAAACTATAAGGCACCCTACAAGAATTATTTAGAAATCAAAGGGATGAGTAAATTTTTGGCAAAGCGAGAATGGAATCTAAGAGCAATTATTATGACTGTGAATGAGCAATTTATTGATACTGTGGATGCAATTTATTGTGGAGGTTGATTGTTATTGTCAGCCGAGGTTGATGGAGAAGGGGGCAAAGGAGCAGAAGGTTGTTCGATCGTAAGCTGTAGCGCACTAAGGCATTGCCTAAGATGATCCCTTTCCCGACGGATACGTCGGCATGCAGCATTAGCACAAAGCCCTAAGTTGGAGCGATTCTGAAGATCTTCTAAGGCTTTCATCGCAGAGTCCGCCATATCGCGATAATGATCTCTCTCTTCTTTGAGCAATCGCGCCGTTTCGTTGAGTGAGAGCCATTGAGAGGTTGCCATGCGATTGATGTTTTCTATTGTTGAGATATACTGTTGATGAACCGAAGCTGCTGCGGAAACCGAATCCAAGGAAATCTGGGAGGCCTGAGCATTGCCGATAGCGACTACACTCGCGTCCTGTAGTAATTGCAAAAATGAAGGGGTTGCTGGTAGGTCAAAATGCGGAGTGGGAGTGGCCGTTGGAGCAGGAGGGGGAGGGGAAGGGGGAGTATTTTGCGGAGGAGGATGAAGGTTCGGAGTGGCAGATGGAGTGGGAAGTGAAGGATTGGGGGAAGGGAGCGGTCGACTGACAGGGATGTTACGGATAGGGGGAGAGGTGTAATGCGGGTGAATTGGGGGCATACAGGTGGGGTTTTGAGGGTTGAGCTGTGTTTGAATGAGTGGTGAGAAAGCTGAAGAGAGGGGAGGTCTAGGGATGATGGGAGGGGTAGGCATGGATGGAGAAGTGGTAGATTCAGGAGGGAAAGGAGAAGAAGATAGGGTAGTGAAGGAGGGGACGTGTGGGGGGGTAGTCATGAATGGAGAGAGGGTAGATGCAGGGGGGATAAGTGAAGAAGATTGAGCAGGGAAGGATGTCACAACAGGGGGATTAGTCATGAATGGAGAGGTGGTGGATGCAGGAGGGATAGGTGAAGAAGATTGGGAAGGGAAGGAGGTTACATCAGGGGGATTAGTCAGGAATGGAGGGTTGGTGGATGCAGGAGGGATAGGTGAAGAAGATTGGGGAGGGAAGGAGGTTACATCAGGGGGATTAGTCATGAATGGAGGGTTGTGGATGCAGGAGGGATAGGTGAAGAAGATTGGGGAGGGAAGGAGGTTACATCAGGGGGTGCCGATGCGGGTGTCGATGCGGAAGCTGAGTCAATTGAGATAAGAGGGGGGGAGGGAGAGGGGGCAATGGATGGTCCAGGTTGGGAAGGGAGGTAAGCAACATTGTGTGCAGATTGTGCGGGAATGTGATAGAGCCAAGCTAAGAAGGGTGCAGAATAGATGGAAAATGCATGAGAGCCTCTAGAGATAGCCCCGCGGAGTCGACGGGAGCGCAAAGTCAAGGAACTATAAATGAGGTTTGCGTAAGGGTAAGGACGGCTATGGAGAAAGCAGAAAAGCGGATCGGCGATACGAATATCGGACCAGGGAAGCGAAGAGGTAGGACTGCGGAGTAAGAAGAAAAAGATGAACGCATTGAGAAGGGTGGTCATGCGGAGCGAAAACCGAGCATTACGTTGAAAGTGTGTGGTACAAAAGGCGATAGTGGCCGAGGCGGACAGTCCAGAGTATAGGAAAGGGGGAGCACGAAAATTTATTAGGGGAGACCCAATGCTGGCGGCAATGTCTGGGATGAAGAGAGTGCCGGTTCTAAAATGAGGGAAGAGGCGGATAGCTTCATACACCTGGGTAAAATTGGCGGGGTTATGGAAGAAAACATTAGCCAAGCCCCACAAGCCCGCCTGCTGAAGATCCTCAATGGAAAACATTTGACGAAGGGCAATGGTAGGTAGGGATAGATGGATTCGGATTTGCAGGTTTAAGTCAGGTGGGAGAAACATGCGCATATAATCCCCGGTTGGGGAAGATGGGTGGGATGAATGAGACATAGATGGGGAATGAGAAGGAGGGTGCGGGAGGGGAGGTGGTGAATAAAGGTCGGTGGAATCAGAGTGTATGGAATAAATGGGAAGATCAAGGGCCGTAGGAGGTGTTGGAGCAGCTTGAACAGATTGTTCTGCCGATGAGGGAGGAGGTGGATTGGGATGGTCAGAGGGAATTGCGGAGGTAGGATCGGAACGAGCACCCGGAGCGGGGTCCGCCATGGATGGAAATGTGGAGAAGAAGTGGAACCAAAGAAAGCCTATGTAGGGGGAGGGGAATCGATGGGTTGATTTGGTGGGAGAGGGGCAGAGGGGTTGGAGGGTGGAGGGTGGTGGGAGGAAGAGGGGGGCGCGCGGGGGAGGCCGGAGGGGTTGCTGTGGAGTTGGAGGCGGAGAGTTGGGAGGGGGGGTTGGTTGTAGAGCGTGGTTGAAGATGGGGTTCTGGGTGTCGGAGAGGGGGGATGGTTGTCGGAGAGGGGTGTCGAAGAGGGGGGTGCTGAGGGCTGCCAATTGAGGGGGTTGCTGAGGGCTGGTGTCGGAGAGGGGTCCGGGTGTCGGAGAGGGGGGATGTTGTCGGAGAGGGGGGTCGAAGAGGAGGGGTGCTGAGGGCTTGGTGTCGGAGGGGCGGGGATGGGTGTCGGAGAGAGGGGGATGGTTGTAGAGGGGTCGAGGGGGCTGGTGCTGCTGGGTGTAGAGGGGGGGTCGAGGGGGGCTGTGTGTAGATCGGTGTCGGAGGGGGGGGGGGCTGGGTGTAGAGGGGGGCGGAGATGGGGCGCTGAGGAGGTTGGGGGTGGGGGGTTCGCGATGGGGTAGGGAGATGGAGAGGTGGCGTAGGGAGGGGTCGAGGGGGGCTGAGGGCTTGGGGTCGGAGATGCGGGGATGGGTGTCGGAGAGGGGGGGATGGTTTTAGAGGGGTCGAGTGGGGGGCTGGTGTCGAGCTGGGTCGGAGGGAGGGGGCTGGGTTGAGAGGGGGGCGGATATGGGGAGGGGGGCGCTGGGTGTAGAGGGGGTCGAGGGGGGGCTGGGTGTCGAGTTGGGTCGGAGGGGGGGGGCCTGGGTTGAGAGGGGGCGGAGAGGGGGGCGAGGGGCGCTGGGTGGAGAGGGGGTCGAGGGGGGGCTGGGTGTCGAGTTGGGTCGGAGGGGGGGGCCTGGGTTGAGAGGGGGGCGGAGATGGGGAGAGGGCGCTGGGTGGAGAGGGGGTCGAGGGGGGGCTGGGTGTCGAGTTGGGTCGGAGGGGGGGGCCTGGGTTGAGAGGGGGGCGGAGATGGGGAGAGGGCGCTGGGTGGAGAGGGGGTCGAGGGGGGGGCTGGTGTCGAGTTGGGTCGGAGGGGGGGGGGGCCTGGGTTGAGAGGGGGCGGAGAGGGGGGCGAGGGGCACTGGGTGGAGAGGGGGTCGAGGGGGGGCTGGGTGTCGAGTTGGGTCGGAGGGGGGGGCCTGGGTTGAGAGGGGGGCGGAGATGGGGAGAGGGCGCAGGGTGGAGAGGGGGTCGAGGGGGGGCTGGGTGTCGAGTTGGGTCGGAGGGGGGGGCCTGGGTTGAGAGGGGGGCGGAGATGGGGAGAGGGCGCTGGGTGGAGAGGGGGTCGAGGGGGGGGGGCTGGTGTCGAGTTGGGTCGGTGGGGGGGGCTGGGTTGAGAGGGGGGCGGAGATGGGGAGAGGGGCGCTGGGTGGAGAGGGGGTCGAGGGGGGGGGCTGGTGGCGGATGAGGGGGAGGATGGGCGGGGTTAGGAGGGGGGTTGAGCGGGGTTGTAGGGGGGCGGAGAGGGTGGCGCCGATCGGGGTGAGTAGGGGGGGGGTTGAGGGTGTTTAGTTGGGCGGAGAGGGGGTGCGCTGAGGGTCGGAAAGGGGGGGGATGGGGTCGGATGAGGGGGAGGTGCTAGGCGGGGTTAGGAGTGGGGTCGAGCGGGGTTGTAGGGGGGCGGAGAGGGGGTCGCTGATCGGGGTGAGTAGGGGGGTTGAGGGGTCGGAAAGGGGGGGGATGGAGTCGGATGAGGGGGAGGTGCTGGGCGGGGTTAGAAGGGGGGTCGAGCGGGGTTGTAGGGGGGCGGAGAGGGGGCGCCGAGGGTCGGAAAGGGGGGGATGGAGTCGGATGAGGGGGAGGATGGGCGGGGTTAGGAGGGGGGTCGAGCGGGGTTGTAGGGGGGCGGAGAGGGGGCGCCGAGGGTCGGAAAGGGGGGGATGGAGTCGGATGAGGGGGAGGATGGGCGGGGTTAGGAGGGGGGTCGAGCGGGGTTGTAGGGGGGCGGAGAGGGTGGCGCCGAGGGTCGGAAAGGGGGGGATGGAGTCGGATGAGGGGGAGGATGGGCGGGGTTAGGAGGGGGGTCGAGCGGGGTTGTAGGGGGGCGGAGAGGGGGTCGCTGATCGGGGTGAGTAGGGGGGGTTGAGGGGTCGGAAAGGGGTGGGATGGAGTCGGATGAGGGGGAGGATGGGCGGGGTTAGGAGGGGGGTCGAGCGGGGTTGTAGGGGGGCGGAGAGGGTGGCGCCGATCAGGGTGAGTAGGGGGGTTTGAGGGTGTTGAGTTGGGCGGAGAGGGAGTGCACTGAGGGTCGGAAAGGGGGGGGATGGGGTCGGATGAGGGGGAGGTGCTGGGCGGGGTTAGGAGGGGGGTCGAGCGGGGTTGTAGGGGGGCGGAGAGGGGGTCGCTGATCGGGGTGAGTAGGGGGGGTTGAGGGTGTTGGGTTGGGCGGAGAGGGGGTGCGCTGAGGGTCGGAAAGGGGGGGGATGGGGTCGGATGAGGGGGAGGTGCTGGGCGGGGTTAGGAGGGGGGTCAAGCGGGGTTGTAGGGGGCGGAGAGGGGGTCGCTGATCGGGGTGAGTAGGGGGGGTTGAGGGGTCGGAAAGGGGGGGGATGGAGTCGGATGAGGGGGAGGTGCTGGGCGGGGTTAGGAGGGGGGTCGAGCGGGGTTGTAGGGGGGCGGAGAGGGGGCGCCGAGGGTCGAAAAGGGGGGGATGGAGTCAGATGAGGGGGAGGATGGGCGGGGTTAGGAGGGGGGTCGAGCGGGGTTGTAGGGGGGCGGAGAGGGGGCGCCGAGGGTTGGAAAGGGGGGGATGGAGTCGGATGAGGGGGAGGATGGTGGAAGAGGGAGAGGGAGTGAAGGAGCGGGGGATTGAGAGGTGGTAGTGGAGGTTTTGGGCAAAGTTGGAGGGAGGTGGAGGGGGGGAGGATTGCGTGTTCTTCTTCCACAGATTCTCTCTTCCACGGCGGATGCACTTCTCTCTTCCACGGCGGATGCACTTCTCTCTTCCACGGCGGATGCACGACAGATCAAAGGGCACTATCATGGACATCCGAACCTGGTCAGAGCGTTGATGAGGATACAAAATTGCGGATGCTGAGGGGAGCAATAATGAAGGAGAAGGCACCTTATATAGCAAGGATGAATGAAAGTTTACCTCAGAGGAATGGATGGTTTAATCCAAAAGTGTGCTCAAAAGAGAGGAGATGCAAGTTCTAATCCCATCCATCCAAAAGATAAACAAAAGAAAGGGTGGTATTGAAAGTAATTTGCAGAATTAAGGGCCAACCAAAAAATGGCGCCTAATTTATTTAACAATGAAATAAACTTGATTTTTATTGATGAAATGAGCAACATAACAAAAATGGCGTTCCAAAAAAAAACTTGCGTGAGCATTTTGCTTATTAATTGTATTTATTAAAGCAGTCCAAAACACTAATGAAACAAAATAAATGAGAATGCAATGTTTATGACTTTAGGTGGTACCCCTTGAGTCGGGAGATGTTTACCAAGGGTAGGGTGTCTCCATCCAGTGTTTCCAATTGCACAGCACCCCATTGTAGCATCTTCGTGATGCGAAAAGGGCCTTCCCAGTGAGGGATCCATTTTCCTTTTGTTTGAGTAGAAATTTGTGGTCTGTGTAGTAGGGCTAAATCTCCAGGCTTCAAATTGTTTTGCCATAGATTTTTGTCATGGTTCTCCTTCCTCTTCATTTGAATATCCTCTAAATGTTTGGATGCTAAAATTCTCGATTCTTCCAGTTTATGCAAAGCAGTCAGTCTTGCTGGAACTTCCATCCCATTTTTCTCTAGTCTTTCCGTTCTTATAGAGCCTCTGATGAATTCAAATGGTTCAATAGGAGCCAAGCCATAAACTAATTGAAAGGGAGAATACCCAGTCTCTTTATAGGCTAGTCTGGATGCCCATAATGTACCCAGATAGGCCTGTCCCCAAGAGGTCGGCTGTAACATGCACTCTTTTCGTAACATTGAAATTAATACTTTGTTCGTTGACTCGGCTTGTCCATTAGCTCGTGGGTAGTATGCGCAAGAAGTCCTGTGTAAAATGCGATACCTGTTCAATTTCCTGCAGTACTTTGTTAACAAAGTGAGTACCCTGATCGGTTCAGATTTCAAGCGGGCATCCAAATCTGCAAATGATATTACAATACAAAAAGTCAGCCACTGTTTGTGCAGAGAAGTCCGTTGATGCAATAGCTTCAGCCCATTTTGTTGCGTAGTCCGTGGCTATCAGTAAGTACTTTTCCCTTTTTGGAAGTGCCGCAGGGTATATAGGCCCAACAAAGTCTAATCCCCACTTCTCAAAGGGCTGCCAAGAAGTGGAAACTACCAAAGGGTAATGTCTTTGCTTTGTGGGTTTAGGTCCACACCTTTGGCACACATCACATGTTTTCCTCCAATCATCTGCATCCCTAAAGAGTGTAGGCCACCATAGACCAGCTTCTAGTATTCTCTGGCTCATGATATGCCCTGGAAGGTGCCCACCACCTGTTCCTTCATGTGCAAATTGCAGTATTTCCCTCACTTCATCTTCCTCTAAACATTTCCTAATCCTGTCATCCTTGCCCTGTCTGTAGAGTTTACCCTCAATGAAAGTATATGGTCTACTCTTGATAAGCAGTCTCTTTCTTAGTACAGCATTAGCACTTTCTGGATACAATCCAGAATTAATGAAGTGTTTGATATCATCATACCATCCTTTAGGTTGTATCGCAAACAAGTGTGCATCAGGAAAATCATCATTGATACCACTGATTTGATCCCTCCTATTTATTCTGGACAAGTGATCCGCCATCACATTCTCTCTTCCTGGCTTATGGATTACCGAGAAATCGAATTCTTGGAATAACAGTAACCACCTCCATATTCTACCAGTAGCATGTGGTTTGTTGAGTAAGTACTTGAGAGGTTGGTGATCTGATATAATAATAAATTTTACCCCCAATAAGTAATGGTGGAATTTTTGAACGGCAAAGACCATTGCTAGTGCTTCCCTTTCGGTAGTACTGTAATTCCTTTCAGCCTTGTTCAAGATTCTACTAGCATATTGAATTGGCCTGTCCATTTTAAATTCTTCACTGGGTTGAGTCAGAACTGCTCCCACTGCATATGCACTGGCATCGACATGTATATGAAAGATTTTTTACCACTCCGGGGTGACCAAGATAGGAGCACACACTAACCGTGACCTTAATGTCTGATATGCTTTTTCCTCCTCTTTTTCCCATTTGAAAGGTACTTCTTTACCTGTGAGTCTAGTCAGAGGTCTAGCTATCTCTGCATACATTTTTATAAACCTTCTATGATAACCGGTATGCCCCAAAAAACTCTGGATCTCTTTAGGAGTTTTAGGTTTAGGTAACTTTAATATAGAGAGAATTTTGTCAGGATCTGGGGCCATACCTTTAGCGGATACCACATGTCCTAAAAGGGTTCCTTCTGTCACAAGGAAATGACATTTATTTGGATTGAGCTTTAACTTAGTTTCTCTGCATCTTTGGAAAATATTCTGCAGCTGCCTCAGGTGCTGGTCCAAACAATCTAGATGAGTTTCCTTGTGAGATCCTGAAAATGAAGAGAAGTCATCCATGAAGATTCTAAGTGATTCCAACAATAAGGGGCCAAAAATGAGATTGACCGTTCTGTTAAATGTGGCCGGAGCATTTCGGAGCCCAAATGGCATTTTTACATACACATACGTTCCCCACGGTGTGATAAAAGCAATCTTTTCACGATCCTCTGGGTGTATTGATATTTGATTATAGCCACTGAAGCCATCCATAAAACTATATAGTGCATGCCCAGCCACTTCTTCAATGACCTGTTCTGCAAAAGGCATCGGGAACCCATCTGGAATGGTCACCTTGTTGAGAGCTCTAAAGTCCACACAAATTCTGATTTTATTAGTATTCTTCTTTGGTACTATAACCATAGGCGAGAGCCACTCTGAGTGTTCCACAGGAATGATGATTCCTGCATCTTACATCTTTTGGATTTCCACATAGACAGCTTCGGCATACTTTGGATTAAGTCTATAACTCCTTCCTCTGATGGGTCAGGCTCCCTCAACCAGAGGAATTCTGTGCTCTCCATAAGATGCAGGCACTCCTTCTAAGTCTTTATAATGCCAGGCAAAAACATCTGCATACTGGGTCAAGAATGATTTTACCTTTTCCAGGAGCTGTGGGTGGCTCCACAACCAAGTGGCCAGTAGAACTGGTTGATTATGGTTTTGGGTGCATAAATGTACTTCTTGGACCGGATTTCTTGTTACCATATTATCATCTTGTGCATCTGCTTCCTTGTCTTCTTCTACTAGCTTTTCGTGCATTGCTTCATAAGCAGGCGTATTTTGGACTTCGATGTTTTCCTCCTTGTCCTGCATCCATCCTGCGGGGATTTCTTGAATTGGGAAAGAACATTCAACCTCAGAATTTTTTACCTTGTTTTTAGCTTTGGAAACTTCGTTATCTGATGTTGACACATCCTCCTCCAATTTGTATTTGAGGGGTATCTTCCTGCCCCTTCTCTGGTCAGTGATGGGCTCTCCCAATCCATCAACCTGGACCTTTCCTTTTTCTTCATCATAGCCTCCAATTGTACCAGGATTATCAAGAAAATTTCCAAAACAAGAAGAAGAGTTGTCGGCATGAAGCCAACTTAAAATATCCTCTTCTTCCTCAAAATCTATTTGGGGTTGCTCCTCTGCTTCTGTTTCCATGCAAATGCTCACTGTTTGCATCATACTAGTGTTTCCTTGATTATCTGGGCCTTCTTCTAAATGAATTTGTGTCAGCTCCTTCCCTTTCTTTTGTACCCACATGGTGTCCTTACCCCAATCATGAATGACACTGGCATGCCTCAGCCAAGGTCTTCCAATTAAGAGACGAAATCCTCCTTCAACCTGGGGCAATCTTAAAACCACAAAATCCAGGATAAATAGATTACCTTGTACTTCAAGTGGAACTTTTGGGATTACCCCTAAGGGCCTTACTTTGCTCTGATCTGCCAAAGTAACCGTGAAATTTGCAGGTCTTGAAGGGTGGAGTCCAATCCTTTTCATGGTATATTCAAGGCATCAAATTAATGCCAGAACCACCATCTACAATAACACCTTGAAATTAATGGCCCTTGATTGATATTGTAAGCCGAGGGCTTTTATAATCTGTAAGGGGTGCTTCCCCCCTAATTATCCCTTGATGTAAGATAGCAGTCTTAGCCACTAAGCTTGTCGTAGAAGCCTCATCAATTATCTGCAATAATTCTGACCTGAATTTCCCATCCATCTTTATTAAATCAAAAATAATAACCTCCTTCTTAATTGACTTGAGTAGTTTTGAAGCCTCTGACTCTTTAAGAAAGTGAGCTTCATTTGCCTTGCCAAACTCTTCTTGAGCCCTTTTGAAGGCATGCCCAATGGCATCGCTGGTGCCTGTAAGACATTCATTGTGGTTTGTGTCTGTACTTGTAGTATCTTTGTCTTCAATTGCAACCCTGTCTTTGTTCAATTCCTTAATTATCAATTCTTGATTTTCTACCACTTTTGCCGTTCCCTTGCTTCTTGTCTGTACTGCAAAAGATTCGAGTTCTTCTAATTGTACCACTCTAGTGGATGGTGAGGGTTCATTCACCTGAGGTAATATCTCCTCCTTGAATACAGAGATCATTTGGAGATGGGGTCCGGAAGTAGTGGCTTGATTCTTAGGACAACAGTTTGTATAGTGATCTCTGGCCTCTGGACAATTCCTGCAAGGAGGTGCATTTTTCGGAAGGGTGCACCTAGATTGGTAGTGCCCACATTCTCCACATCTGAAGCAAATAATCGGCCTTCTAGGCCCATTTGCAAGGTTAGTTCTCGGTCTAGGATTATAGTTATTACCTTGGTTTGTTGCTGCTGCCATTACATTTGCTGGTGGCAAGAGCCCTCCTTGTGTCCAGTATGTAGTTGTCGGCATTCCCCTTACTTGGCATTCATGGGCCTCATGCCCAATCTTCCTGCATAATTGACAAGTCAAATTTAGCAAAGGACATTCACTTACTATGTGTCCTTGCTTGCTGCACATGGAGCACCAAAGTCCGTTCTTAATGCCGCCTCCTTTTAGTTCTTGCAACTCCTGCCTCAGCTGAGCTAGTTCCTCTGCTTGGGCTTCCTCTTCCTTTTGGAGCTTGAGGGCTTCAATCTCTCTTCTCAGCTGAGCTACAGTAGTCTCCTCCTCTGTATAGGGCTTATTCCTTTTCAAGCCTTCCAGTTCCCTTCTTAACTGGCTCACTCGGTCCTCCAGTTCTGTACCATATGATGGTTGGGAAGAAGTTGCACCATACTGGTGCCTTATCTGTTCCAAGCGGGTGGCCGTATTGATGAATTCCTCAACAGAGGCAGTAGGTAGCACTAACTCTTTTATTTTGCATTGGGTGACCACAGGTAAAGGTTTGGCTAACCACTTCTTGACAAAGAAGTCGTGTGGTGGATCCGGTAGTTTAGCCATTAATGCTTTGGCCCTGGTCACGAATTCGGGGAACTTCTCTCCTGGACCCAACTTTAAGTTTTCCAATTCTTCTATAATGATCTCAGCCGTGTTGCCATGCTGAAATTGATTCTTAAAGGCCTCCTTCATCAAATCCCAAGAGGTAAAGTGATTTTCAGCAAACTGGCTAAACCACTTGTCTGCCAGACCTTCCAATGTGGCGGGGAAGAGTATCAAGAAAGCATCTTCCCTACCCATTAACCCCCTAGTCTTACATAATGCAAGAAATCGTCGAATGTGCTCATCTGGGTCCTCTTGGGCTAAACCCCTGAAGGAGGGAAATTTTATGTTTAATCTGGAGAGCAAGATTTCTAGGTCCACCTGTCCTGCCATGCTTCCTACCGATGAAGTCGATGAAAGTGGACTCGATGATCTTCTGTTCGTTTTTCTTCTTGTCTGCTTGCACTTGATCTTCAGGGTTTGTGACCGGGTCGCGGTCATGAGCTATTCATAGTTCACCTAAAATGAGACACTTGATAAAAATATGTACCTTTTGGCCCACTGGAGTAGTGTTGTCGACACTGGAATATTGCTCTCCAATAGCAATATATAATCTCCTATGCTCAAATCTCCTTGGAAGTCCCACCGGGCGTGCCAAATTTGTTGGGGATTCGGGGACAAGAAGGAGTTTGAGGGTTTGTAGGAGAAAAAAAGAGATGATGAAAATGGAATAACAGTGAGAACTTCGGCAAAGGAATACCCTTGGAAACCTTGAATATTGATTATCCTTCAACAATTACAATGACTGCGCACAGTCCAATCAATGACTAAATACCACTTCAGAGAATATCAATTACTGAAGACCAATTATCTCAAGTCCTCTAGCAGCGGCCTCTCGTGCACCAATCCTTCACTTGCTTCTCACTTCCCTTGTGCACACCTTGCACTAAGCTTCTGCCAAGCTAAGGAATTGGTATCACGGCACACACGCAACAGATCTTGGAACTCTTGGAATCCAACCCGCCTTCTCTGCACACCTTCCTCTTGACACCTCTTGCATTCGTGAATGTCGTCGCACACTGGAGGCTCTTCTTGCTTCCTCTCTTGCTTCCTCTGAAGCTCTCTCTTGCTCCTAGCTCTCAATGTGTAAGAATAGCCTTTGTCCTTCTGTTTTTGTTGAGAGTCCGCCGGTTCGCGCACTCTAACTGCAATACAATCTTGGTGTCCTTTCAATGTCCCAAGATTGTCTTTTTGAACTGGTCCTCAACGATTCGCTACTTTGTCCTGTAGTGACTTTAGAACAAGAGTGACTTTTAAATTAAAAATTTGATTGGGCGGCCTATTTCCACCTTTGCGGCCTTCCACCTTCACCTTTCCTTTTAATTCTTTACTTTTGCACCTTAAGATTTTAAATTCATCCTTTGAACCTTATGAGAGGAAATACTTTGCACCTTTAGTTTCAACTGGTTAGGGCTCTACACTAACATAGAACCTGCAACTGCCCATAGATTGTTGGAGCAAGTCTATGACAAGAATAAGTATTGGCTTGAGTCCCACAAATTCAAAGAAGAAGCCTTAAAATGAAGAGAATGTAAAGTTCACTTGTGAACTACCTCTTGTAACTTTTGAAGACTTTACTTAACATAAACTTGAAAGAATCTTAAGTGGTTGAGTCCATTTGATCAAAAAGGGAAAGAGGAGGAGCCACGAATTCGTGATTTGTGGTAGATAGAGAATCAAATCATTCACTAATTGATTGGAGAGTGATTGAGGGAAGTTAGCCTCCCAAGTACAACTATAAATAGATGGCAACTTTAGTCGTGGTTAGAGAGACCTCCGAGAAGACCTTGTAAGACAATAGTTACGCAATATAACACAGGAGCAAAAGCAGAGAAGATAACAGATATAGGAGAATCTCAACAATTTTCTACTAGCAGCAAGTACAAAGATGATGGCGTTGTCCACCCGTGCGCTCTCAAGGTAGAGCTTAAATGGTGATCTAGACAACTCTAGATAGGGAGATACAAGGTAGAGGTATGCTGGCTCAACTCAGGTGTGTTAGGTAGTGCAGAAGTCATGTATATATAGGATCATGGGTGTCCTGCCATGGACGGCAATACATGGGCGGTAGAGCGTGGGCGGCCACCGCCCGCGTAATTGCCATACACGGCTTAGACTGGTTGAACCGACCTAACAAATATAAATGATTTCTGACTCCGACAGGGAATATTCCATGGAATATTCCCTTTACCGTCGCGCCGGGGGCGCTGCCCCCGGACCCCCACCAGGGGGCCCGCTGGCCCCCTGGGACCCCCCAGCCAGGGGGCCCGCTGGCCCCCTTGGACCCCCCAGCCGGGGCTGCTCACCGCTGCCCCGGACCCCACAATTGGGGACCCTGGTAACTCCCTTTCCTTATAATATCTTACATGGTCCAATATGACCTTCATCCAACATTCAAGTTGGGATTCCCATCAATTGGGTAATGCACGCTTGGCTTCTCCTCATAACGGGGGCCTTACAAAATGTGCATACAGTCATGAGGGGTAGACATTGATCATATACTAACACCCCCCCTCAATGTTTACCGATGATAAATCAAGTAGGTCTCGGTCCTATGCCCATATGTTGAAGATGCTTGTTGAGCTGCTCTCTTCCAAGTGCTTTAGTGAATATGTCAGCACAATTTGCCTCTGTTGGGCAATATTCTAGCTCCACAATTTCATCTTCAATTAGCTCACGAATGTAATGGTACTGTACTTCTATGTGCTTGGTGCGAGCATGAAATACTGGGTTCTTTGCAATAGCCATACAGCTTTGATTATCACACTTGAGTACAGTTGGCATATTTGATGGAAAGCCTAGATCTGCAAGAATTCTCCTTAACCAGACTGCCTCACAAGAAGCAAAACAAGCTGCTTTGTACTCTGCTTCAGTGGAGGAGAGTGCGAGAGTTGGTTGCTTCCTACTTACCCAAGAAAATATTCCTGAACCAAGTGAGAAACAATATCCAGAAACTGATTTTCTAGAATCACAATCTCCAGCCCAATCTGAATCACAATATCCTTGGAGTGTATCACCTGTGGTATACAAAATACCAAAATCCAAGGTTCCTGCAATGTACCTTAGAATTCGCATTCCAGCATTCCAGTGACTCTCCTTAGGTTTGTTGGAAAACCTGCTTAACTCCAACAGCATAGCAAAAGTCTGGTCTAGTGTTGCACAGAAAAATAAGACTTCCAACGAGCTTCCTATACTTCTTAGCATCTACATCAGGCATGTTATCATCCATAGATAGCTTATGATTTACCTCCATAGGTGTGCTAGTTGGTTTGCAGTCCATCATTCCAAATGCCTTGAGAATTTCTTTGGAATATTTTTGTTGTGAGATGAAAATGCCATCCTTCCTTTGCCATACTTCAATTCCCAGACAAAAATGGAGTAGACCTAAGTCTGTCATTTCAAACTCAGTTCCCAAGCTGATCCGAGTTTGATTGATGAGTTCTTGATGATCTCCTGTAATGATCAAATCATCTACATATACAATGACAACAACTAGCTTGCTATCCCTTTTCGTTACATACAAGTTAGCATCAGAAGTACTTCTTTCAAAACCCATATTTTTGAAAAATTGATCTATTCGTTGGTACCAAGCCCGTGGAGCTTGCTTAAGTCCATACAAAGCTTTCTTCAACCTGCAAACTTTATTTTCTGAATTGGGCACCTCAAAACCTGGTGGTTGAGATACATATACCTCCTCCTTGAGGTGACCATTCAAAAATGCAGATTTGACATCCATCTGGAAAATAGGCCAAGACTTTTGTGCAGCTACTGCAAGTACCGTCCGAATAGTTGTCATGCGTGCTGTTGGTGCAAAAGTTTCTTGAACATCAAATCCTTCAATCTGTGAAAAACCCTGTGCAACTAATCGTGCCTTATACTTTTCTAATGTTCCATCAGCTTTATACTTAGCTTTCCAAATCCATTTAGTACCTATTACCTTCTTCTTTGGCGGCAAGTCGACTAGATCCCATGTATCATTTTTGAGTATACTATCATACTCAGACTGCATTGCCGCTCTCCAATCTGGATCATCAATGGCTTCTTCAATGGTGGTAGGTTCCTTTATCGAACCCATGATATCTGCCATTAGAGCCATGTTAACAATGTGTTCTGAGGCTCTTCTTTGCTCCTCTATTCTCTTTGATCTTCGTAATCCATCCGATGATGATTCTGGTACATCTACATGTGGATTGTGATCATCAAAGAGCTGTTGTGCCCACTTCGGTAGTGGCTTACGCAGTGCAGCTACAACTGGTTGGCTTTTTATTGAGGAAATTTCTCCATCAGATATTTCCTCCTCCTCAACTTTAACCTGTCTTTTGATAGGCACAAGGTGAGATATTTCTCCGCTTGATGAGATAGTAGATTTACCTTTATCTTCTACTAAGTGTGGTCGTTCATCAAACACCACATCTCGGCTGACAAAAATCTTCCTTGCCTCAGGATCCCATAACCTGTATGCTTTAGACTCTTCACTATATCCTAGGAAGACACACTTTTTGCTTTTTGAATCCAACTTTGATCTTGTTGAATCAGGAATATGTGCATAACAGAAACAACCAAAAATTCTGAAATGCAAAACTGAAGGCTTTTTACCAGAATATGCTTCTTGAGGAGTCATCCCCTTCAGTGCTTTTGTGTAGCTTCGATTGAGAATGTAGACTGCTGTATTGACTGCTTCTGCCCAGAATGAATCAGGCATGTCTTGAGCCTTCAACATACAACGAGCCATTTCAACTACTGTCCTGTTCCTGCGCTCAACAACGCCATTTTGTTGGGGTGTATGAGCTGTGGTAAGTTGCCTTTTCACACCATGCTCCTTACAGTAATTGTTGAATTCTGTTGACAAGAATTCACCTCCTCTATCTGTTCTAAATTTCTTTAGTTTCCTTCCTGATTCATTTTCTACATACTTATGCCACGTTTTAAATTTTTCAAAAGCATCAGCCTTCTCTCGAATGAAATAAACCCACATCTTTCTACTATAATCGTCGACTAACAGCAAGAAGTAGAAAGATCCTCCTAAAGCAGGTGTAGACATTTTACCGCAGAGATCAGCATGTACCAACTCTAGAGGAGCTTGAGATCGATTGCTGGTCTCTCTTGGAAATGCCTTTCGTTGTTGCTTGCCCATCATACAAGCTTCACAAGGTTCCTGCAACTCTGAAAATGCAGGCATATGAGCAACCATCCCTGTTCGTTGCATCTCCTTCAAAACTGCAAATCCGAGATGCCCAAATCGTCGGTGCCATAACTTGCTTACATCTTTATCTTCTGTAGCAGTTAAAGCACTTAACTCATACAAGTTATCCCGTCGTATGCCTTTACCTACAACATTACCTGATGAATCCATGATTTCCGCACCACTCTTATTGAAGTGAACTTCGAGTCCACGATCTGTTATTGCAGAAACTGACAACAAATTTCTTTTGAGTGTAGGTACATAGAGAACATCGGATAACTTTTTCTCAACACCTGGAGAAGTGATAAAAGAGATGGTTCCAGTTCCTTCAGCTGGACACTTGGAGTCATTTCCCACCACTACATTGATGGATTCCCGCAGAGGCACTAGGGAACTATACCAATCCTTTTTACTAGTCATATGGCGAGAAGCTCCACTATCTAAAATCCATGGCTCATCAACACGAGCTTGAGCAGATGAACATACCTCTTCAATAGCTACCCAAAGTTCCAGCTCTGTGTTGTTTGCAGACTCTTTGTTCTTCCATGATGATTTTACAGTCCCATTCCGTTCATCAGCTTGCTTCTTTCTGCAATCCTTGATGGCATGGCCTTTCTTTTCACAATAGAAGCAACTTCCTGTGAACTTTTTCTTCTTTGGCTTCTTCTTTGATCCCTCTGAAGAGCCTTTACCTTTTGCATTTGCTGAGAATGCAGCATCAGTTGTACTTTGCCGATTCTTCAGCCGCATCTCTTCTTCTAAAAGCATGGCACAAAACTCTTCAAATGTAAGAGGAGTTGGTCTTACCTGAGTGTTAAGGGCTGTTACTAATCCATCATACTTTGCTGGAAGAACACGTACAGATCTTCGAGCCAGTTCTTCTGGTGTTATAACAACACCAACTGCAGCCAATTGATCTTGAAGATGCTTTATCCGTTTGATAAAATCTTCAGCCTTTTCAGAATCAGAATGCTTTTCATTTGCCAACTGATTTTCTAAATTCTGTATCCTAGTGTGGTTCTTGGTCTCATATTGTCGAGCCAATATGCCCCAAGCCTCATGTGCTTTAGTAGTATGTTGAACTAAAGTAAGCACAGAATCACTTACACTAGTGACAATCGCACATAATGCATCAGCATTCCGCCTCTTCCAAGCTCGTAGAAGATCAGGATCTGGCTGAATCATCAATCTTGAATTTGCTGGATCTTCAACTGGTATAGGCTCTGGATCCAATCCCATCGGTCCCATGACAGTGTCAAGTAATTCATAGGAGTCCAAAATTGCAGAAATTTTGAACTTCCAGAGTGTATAGTTGGTTCCATCCAGCTTCCCTTCAGTGAATGCAGGTGGACGAATTCGAATAGGTGCAGCATTAACATTAGCTGAAGCACCAAGACTATTGTTCGACGATGAAGCCATCATGTAATCACTCGAATAATCTACTGATATTCTAGTCTGCTAGTAGGCTAAAATAATGATACTTCTCAAGCTATTCGAACCTTACAGCTCTGATACCATGTAAGACAATAGTTACGCAATATAACACAGGAGCAAAAGCAGAGAAGATAACAGATATAGGAGAATCTCAACAATTTTCTACTAGCAGCAAGTACAAAGATGATGGCGTTGTCCACCCGTGCGCTCTCAAGGTAGAGCTTAAATGGTGATCTAGACAACTCTAGATAGGGAGATACAAGGTAGAGGTATGCTGGCTCAACTCAGGTGTGTTAGGTAGTGCAGAAGTCATGTATATATAGGATCATGGGTGTCCTGCCATGGACGGCAATACATGGGCGGTAGAGCGTGGGCGGCCACCGCCCGCGTAATTGCCATACACGGCTTAGACTGGTTGAACCGACCTAACAAATATAAATGATTTCTGACTCCGACAGGGAATATTCCATGGAATATTCCCTTTACCGTCGCGCCGGGGGCGCTGCCCCCGGACCCCCACCAGGGGGCCCGCTGGCCCCCTGGGACCCCCCAGCCAGGGGGCCCGCTGGCCCCCTTGGACCCCCCAGCCGGGGCTGCTCACCGCTGCCCCGGACCCCACAATTGGGGACCCTGGTAACTCCCTTTCCTTATAATATCTTACATGGTCCAATATGACCTTCATCCAACATTCAAGTTGGGATTCCCATCAATTGGGTAATGCACGCTTGGCTTCTCCTCATAACGGGGGCCTTACAAAATGTGCATACAGTCATGAGGGGTAGACATTGATCATATACTAACAGACCTCACAGAGCTGAGCTTTATGCCATATCAAGGTGTGGTTTCAAGGCACACATATGTATCAGTAAGTCCATTGTGTTATAAAATCAATATACTTTCATTTTCATGATCATTTGAGTTCATATTTCCATGTTCTTGTGAAGTGTACTACTCACTGCCATATCTCTCAATTTTCTGAGTCAGATTGCGGAGATGGTTTCTCTGAGCTTGGTGCATCGTTTTCAGTGATTTAACTTGGTAAAGTTAGCTCTCTAAGTCTACTATATGCTCACTAATTTTCATTTCATGTGGGTGTTTCAATCTTCAGTTATGCTCAGTTGAAGTCAACCTCATCTGTTCATTTTCACTTCTCCATCAGGTACCCAACTTTTTTACTCATCTTGTTAGAGCTGTTTCTCAGTGTGTACTTACCTCAAATTCAATCATTTAAAGATTATTGGATTTTGCATACGGTCTAGTATAAGTATCCAAATTTTCATAGTCATTAGATTCTTAAATCTTGAGTTATGTTCATTGTTTTGCTCAGTAGTCTCACTTCTGTAGCACCCCATGAAAATCGAGATGATATCATCACTTGTTAAACATCATTCTCAGTGTGTGGTTCATTATTTTTTATGAGATTACTCATGAAAGTTAGCTCTTTAAGTTAAATAGACTTCCCCAAAAGGAATTAAGCTAATTACTACTATGTTCAAAGAAATATGAAAAACACTGGTCAGGTGTATGAACCAAAATAGCAAGTTCTTCACCTCTGAGATAATTCTAACTTATATGTTTTGATATATCTTTTTGAGAGTGATCTTCCAAGGTACATAAGGTGTGTAATACATACATTGGCAATCTAGAAAGGGCCCATCACATACTCCTGGAGTTCATTTGGTTGGTGTAGTTCAAGGATTTTGCAACACCTCTTCATCTTCAAGCACATACCTATCCATCTCTTCACAATGGTATCAGAGCAAGGATGGCAGATGGATTTCCTTCATCAATCGACAAATTGGACAGAGGTAACTACTCAGATTGGTCATTCAAAATGGAAGCTTATCTCCAAGGTAGAAGTTTATATGGTTATGTGGCTGGCGATGAAGTTACGCCAAGTTTCAAGAACAAAAGTAAACCAACACAAGAAGAGCAAGAAAGATTGAGCACATGGTGCTCCAAGGATGCACTTGCAAGGTCTTATCTCCTCAACTCTATCTGAGATTTTTTGTTGCCTCACATTAGAAGTTGTAAGACATCTCAGGAAGTGTGGGATGCACTTTAAGCTTTCTTCTCTTCAAGTACTAAAGTTAGGAAGCATCAACTATGGCTAGATTTCACAACTCTCAAGAAGGCTCCCAAACAAAATGTGACTGATTTTGTCACAAAGCTCAAGGACATAGCAAATAAGTTGGGAAGCATTGGAGAGGTAATGGATGAAGAGAAAATTGTAAGGTAGGTCATTAAC
The DNA here is from genome assembly GCA_020310875.1 of Ceratopteris richardii. NCBI lineage: Eukaryota > Viridiplantae > Streptophyta > Polypodiopsida > Polypodiales > Pteridaceae > Ceratopteris > Ceratopteris richardii. The sequence continues at coordinate 87,088 of MU260733.1, forward strand.
GGCTCGAAGGCAGATGACAAGTGGGAAGCATTCACCATAGCTATGGATTTGTACATGGACATGCATGTACCTAAATTCAATACACTCATTGGACAAAGCTCTAAAGGTAATCAATCTTCAGCCTTATATACTAATAAAAGCAAGTCCAAAAAAAAACAAAGGAAAGTCAAAGAAAGTGGATGATGAAGCAGGAACATATCAAGCTAACTATGCAGGTACAGTAAGACATGGAAAAGGTAGAGTTAGAGGAGGTAGACAAGGCAGGGGGAGATCCCAAGTCTCCAACTCATGATCTATTTGTGGATTAACTAATCATACAACTGAAAATTGCTTTAGGAATTCCAGGAATCAAAGAGGCAGAGGATACAATAGAGGAAGTTATGGCTACTCAAGAGAAAGGTTCAACAATTATCATGAAAAACTACAACAACTACAATCATTCAAACTATCAAGGAGGCTAGAAAGGAAGGAGAGACTTCAATAAGTACACAGAAGACTCAAACAAAGAGGATTCATTATTGATTATGAACATGGCTATGCCACAAGGTAAATCTGATGAGCATGTTTTCTACATAGATTCAGGTTGCTCAAATCATGTGGCAAGAAATGTAGCTCTCCTATCAAATTTGGAAGATCCAAGGAATAAGCATGAGGTACAAACAGGAGATGACACAAGACATCCTGTGGAGAAAATAGGCAATGTCAAAGCACCTGATGGAAACATCAACCTACTTAGTAAGGTACTCTATGTCCCTACCATTACAAATAATTTGATAAGTGTTGGGCAGATAGTAGAGAAAGGATTGCAAGTCAGGTTCACAAGAGGAGGAGCATATGTGGAAGACCCTAGCCAAGGGTTCGGAAGAATAGCAAAGGGAGAAAAGACAGGTAGACTATTCACCTTTGAGTTGCAAGACAGAAGGAACATAGATCTCTTCAAATAGAGATAAAGAAGATGAGAAATTGAAGAAGGCAATCTATCTATTAGAATTGTTCCCAATGAAAAGGACAAGTCTCTTTGATTTAAAAATCCAACGTAGCTCTTAACTAGGAGAACACGAACAGTTTTGTCCATTAAAGTAAAGAACGATAAAAACTATTGAGATTGAGTCGACTACCCTTACGTCACACCATGTCAAGGACCACCTAGAATCTCATATATGGTGCCTACAATTTCTAATTGACTACCACGTTTACACAGAATGAAAAATGTTGCAATGACTAGTGTTTGCCATTAAAGTAAAGAATGATAAAAAATGTCTAGATTGGGTTGTCTATCCTTACCTCACAACGCCTCAAGGACAGCCCACAATCGCATATATGATGCCTACAATTTTTCATTGGCTACCATGCTTACACAAAAAGAAAAACATTGTGGCTTGAATGAGAATCAAGATTTTCAACTTGATGGAGACAACATTGCCAAATCAAAACACTGCACATCTCAACTCTAGGACTCTAGCATGGTAACCTCAACTTTGTACATGATATGAGCACATTGCCATCAATGAAATTATGCAATGCTTTGCACTACCGAGTGAAGTATATTCCCGCTAGCTAGAAGCAAACTTTTGAAAGAATGTTTACAATACGCTTTAGGGAGTACCACTCCGAGGTTTTCATTTCAAGACCCACTCATTTATTGCAATTATTTTCATGCAAAACATTGCAATATTCTACACACTATCATCACCCAACACCAGACACAATTGTTTCAATGAATTGCCTTGGGCTAGAGGTAGATCTTGCTAAAGGCATTTAGGTCAATAAACATTCCTTAGCATTGTACATTTGACTGGATTTCATCAATCACTCCCTTTAGCAAGAGTCTATCAAGGATAAAAAATGCAAGAGGGAGGGGAGTGTTGGCTTACAAGTTCAAGGTTAGGCTAGAGCAAGCACACATCACAAGAGTGAAATAATATGAGTCAAGATAAGGAAGGCACAAATGGATCATTTTTAAGAACGAAAAAAACTAATTTTTATCACTAATTTTGTAAGGGACTATAGCATGGATGGTATAAAATTTAAAGGGATCCTTCATCCACATTTGCATCATCTAATGGTTTTTTGGCAACCGTTGCACTCACCAATTGTGCTGAAAATGGTACTATGATGTGCCTTTGAATGTAGGTCTTCACACTGAAATTTTGTTGCAAAAGTGGCTATCTTCCTTATGATGCCTTTGATTTCTCAATTCATAATAATAAAGTATGGATGCACTAGATCTCATTTGTGGAGATGTGTCATCATGGCATAAGTTCCATAGAGTATGGTGAGTTTATAACGTGTTCTTCGAATAGTGCCATGGCTTGTAGTTGTGCTTTTATGTGTGCAAAATGTGTTTGACCTAGTTCCTTGATATGCTTCATCCATATAGACTATGATAGCTCAAAGGTATCCTCACCTTCATCAGTAAATTGGCCTTCAATTCTTGTTTTAGGCTAGGCTCATAATCTTTTTCAAACAATTGTTCAAATCAGATTTGAATGAGCCCCTTTCATTCAAGAATGTTCAGTGGGGATGCACATCATTCTAGTGAGAGGCACATCAAGAGAAAATTGTGAGAAAACTCATCAATGGGATTAAATATAATGAGAAATGGGAAGCCTTCATCATATATATGGACCTCTACATGAACGTGCAAGTACTTGACTTCAACACACTCATGGGGCAATTATTCAAACATGAAGCAAAGCTCATGAAGAATGGTGAAAACTAAAAAGGCAATCAATTTTACACTCTTTATACATATAAGAATTAAATCAAGGTATGGGGAGATATCAAAGCTCACCACTTTGTGCTATATGTGGTCTAAAAAATCACATTACAAGTAATTAGTTTAGGAACATATGGAATGAAAGAGGAAGAGAATACAATACACGAGGCAATGGAAATTCAAGAGCTAGATTCAAAAACTCTTATGGTCACAAGAACAAGTCATACAACAACAATTATCAAGGAGAGGGCAAAGGAAGGAGGGGCTACAAGAAAAACAAAGATGATCCAGCTCAAGAAGATGCACTTCTTCTTATGAACATGACAATGAATGATGGTAAGTCTAATGATCATGTGTTTTACATAGACTCAAGTTGATCAAATCGTGGCATTTAACACATGATTCAACTCTTGAGGATGCATCATCTTATGAGGAAGCAAAGAAGAAGTTTGAGTGGATGAATGTTATGGAGGAAGAGATTTAAGCCCTTCAAGAAAATACTACTCTGGAGTTGGTACCCAAGACAGATCATAGGGTCAAAGTGGATATACAAGGTAAAGAAAAACTCTTATGGAACTATCAATAGGTACAAAGAAAGAATTATGGCCAATGAGTACGAGAAAAAAAGGGACTGATTATGAAGATAGATTTTTGCCTATGGAAAAGATGCCAACTATCATAGAACATATGAGCACTACACCTTCCATGATTTGAAAGATCTATCAAGTGGATGCTAAAAATTCTTTCCTAAATGGATGGATATCTGAAGAGGTATACATGGCTCAACCTTCTCATTTTGAAGACTCATCATAAGCTTTCCCCATATTTGCAGGATAGAGGATTCATTGTGATCAAAGAAAATCCTTCCCTCCTCATTAAGAGGAGTCAATCTAAAGTTATATACCTTTGTGTATATGTTGATGATATTATAATACGATGTAATGATTGAAGGTATAAGGAGGATCATGCTTCAAATCAAGGAAGAATTAAAAATTAGTGACTTAGGACAACTTACATACTTCTTAGGGTTAGAAGTAGGTTTAGAAGTATACCTAAGACATTCTTTCCACGTTCAAAATGGAGAACTCAAAGGTTGCACGTACACCCATGGAGATGAATCTAAAGTTAAGTGCTCATGAGGGAGAGAAATTTGAGCATATTGCTAGCTATGAGAGTCTAGTTGGTAGAATATACTATGTTACCTTGACAAGAGTTGACATTTTCTATGGAGTAAGTGGCTTAAATTAGTTCATCCACACTCCTAGGAAACATCACATGGAAGGATCCAAGAGGATAATCAAATACTTGAAGGGAACCATCAATGACCATTTTTATTACCCATACTCATCTGATATAGACATCAAAATTTTCTCTGATGCAGATTAGGTAGGCTCTAGAGATGACAAGAGACATCAAGAAACCTCACTTTTGTAGGTACAAAGATAATTTCATGTTCCTCAAAGAAGCAATCCACTCTTGCACTCTCATGAATTGAAGATGAATATAGAGCACTAGCCTATGCAACTCAAGAAGCGATTTGGATCAAGACATTGTATACTCCTCACATAGTTTGGGGATAATATTAGTTCATTACATCTTGCTATCAACCCAAAGTACCATGCCATAACTAAGCACATAAAAGTGCATCATCGCTATATCAGAGAGAAGATCACAAGTAAGGAAATTCAATTATCATATATATGTACTAGTAGAATTGAAGACTCAAGTTTCTTAGGCATGAGGGGGAGCTTTTGGTGCAAGGTGCAAGCCTAAGACCTTGACCTATGATCTAGGACACCTCTCAGCATTATCATGCACAAATGTAAATCAATTGAAGCTTATGTTTGTAAGTTTCAAAAGGTTAAAGCCTTGAGTTTATCTTATTCAATCATAAAAGAAAAAGAAGGAGAAGCACTTGTGACTTGATGGGAGCCAAACTACATTTATTGTTTCTAATTCAATTCAACCTATCTCCTAAGATTTCATACTATCTTTTAGGTAGAATTCAACCACTCTCAAGATTAAAAAGTATACATATATACACTACCTTATAGTCACTAGTTCTAGAGGGCATCATAAATTTCAGCTAAATTTATGGCCATACATGGTATTCTATTGAAGTGAGATAAGTCTTGCACAACTCTTTTGTATTGTGTGCAATCTGAATACAAATTATGATTCATTTCCATTGATTCATCATGTTCAATTTGCTACTACAATACTTTGAGCTACATAGTCATATTCTCTAGTTCATATTCTCCAGTTCATTCTATCACTTGGACCAATTACCTAGGACTGTGATGAATCTTAGATACAATGTTTCATCAACAATGGATGTGTAATTGGCAAGACATGAATGTGTGCATGTGACTATGTTAGCATATCGTCTTCTTCTTGAAAAGTTGGGGTGACCTCCTAGATGTCCCAAACTTATAGCTCAATGTATAGTGAGTCTAAACGCATAACATAACTTTCTTTGTTTATATTGGAACTTCATTTGAAAGTGTGCAAAAGTTATCTAGTTAATTTGTACCAAGCTTTGAGCTTTGAACATTCTCCTAAGAACTTCTCATCCAAATATAGAAAGTTTTACAAACATAATGACATCCAAACTTATATGTTTTGTGAGGACTCTTTGTGAATGATGTTTCAAAGAACTTAGATGTCCCTAATGCATATTTGGGAAGTTAAGGGAGTATACTAATTATCCTTGATCTAGAGAGGGATGTGAAGAGATAGCCTATAGTAGCAAGGATACAACGAATAGTTAGTGGATACCACTAGTGCAAAACCTGAATATAGGAGAGTCGAGACAAGCCAAATTAGTACTGCTAACGTCTTGATTATGGCAACAACCTATTCTGTTATATAAGGTAACCACTTTTCTCCAAATTTTTAAGGAAACTTTTTCATGGAGCTACAAGGATTTGGCAGACATTCCCACAACCTTGGGGTTCCACACAATCCCATTGATTCTAGACACAAAAGGAGTAAAGAGAATAATTTAGATGCACAACCCAACGTATGCCGAGGTAGAGAGAACAAAGATTGATAAGATGAAAGAAGTGGGAATCATCATTCTCATTGAACATTTGGACTAAATTTTTTCCTTGGTGATCATGCCCAAGAAGTACTTGAGCACCAACTTAACCAAGTCACAAATTGGGATGGATTCCCTACCCCATTCTTAGAACAACTAATGGAGGATGTAGTCGGGCATGCCCTATATAGCTTCATGGATACGTATAATGGATACAATCAGAGTATGTGTAGACTTCCAACAACTTAACAAAGTCACAAATTGTGATGGATTCCCTACCCCATTCTTAGACCAACTAGTGGAGGATGTGGTCGGGCATGCCCTATATAGCTTCATGGATAGGTATAATGGATACAATCAGATCACCATCCATGACAAGGATTGATCAAAGATGGCGTTTCTAACTCTCTAGGAAAGATGCACCTACATACAAATGGGATTTCAACTTCAAAATGCACCGAAAACTTTTAACCGAATGATGTTGATCAGTTTCAGTAATCTACTTCTAGGATCCCTCAGAATCTTTATGGAAATTTTTTCCACATTTTCTAAGATTAGTAAGATTAGTCTAATTGGTATCTTCCATGAGCATTTTGCACCTCTCTCCCTTGAAGGAATGATGATAACCACTCTAATGTTAATCGAGGTTCCAACTTTTGGAAAGCATGTATACTTTGTTAACTTCATTGATGATGCAATATGCCATACTTGTATGTATCTTATGAAAGCAAATATTAAGGTAATCTCTTGCTTAAAAATATTTTTAGGTATGGAAAAAATGTTTTGTGGGAATAAGCTTTTGACTCTTAGCATGAATCCTTGTGATGAATACATGTCATATTAATTTAATGATTTTTGTTTTGAAAGAGGTATTGCCAACCAACGTACAATGCCATGTACACCTCAAATAAAATGTTGTTGTGTAGCACAAAAATAGAACAATTCTTGAAATGACATGATCTATTGTTAAACAAAAGCATCTTTGAGATACATTTTGGATGAAGGCAGCCATGAGTGCAAACTATGTGTTAAATCACTATTCTACAAAACATTGAGAGTCATTACACCTTATAAGGCTTGAAATTATTAAGATCCTCATATGTGCATATTTGCTTATTTGGCATATCCTCTTGTGCCATGACAACAACATCACACACTTCATGATAAGGCAAAGAAATATATATTTGATGGATAAAATTATTGTAAGTTGAGATGTGATATTTGCTAAAAACCTTTACTTGAATGTAAATTGCAACCAAAACTTAGCTCACAAGATTTGTATGGTACATTCATACCTTTGTTTCAAATTGGTGTGCTTGACTATTGCCATATAGGCGATCCAAATGATTTTCAAAGAAATAAAACTTTTCAGCCGAATATGCCTTAAAAATTCCAGCCAAACATGGATGAAAACTTACAAATCTTACAAAGAAACATGTCTGAAACATTCCGTCCAAAGATGGATGAAAATATCTAGCCAAACATGGCAAAAAATATGCAAAATGTATAGCCACATATGGCTAAAACTCAGCATGATATTCAGCCCACTTTTAATGTACATTTGAAGGTGTATTATGTAAAGAGTACATGTGTATCAAGGATGCATATTCTATGAAAAAATAAATACAAAAATGATTGCAAGATAGCAAGTTGAGTTCTACTTTACTTGCTAGAACAAGATCAATTTCTTGCCATGCATGAAATTGTGGATCTATTTCTTATTGTAACTCAATGTAATGAAGAACTAGTCTATTTTGGTTTGAATTCAATGTAGTTAGGATGGGTTTCTATTCACAAAAAACAAAATTGGGAGTTATGTGAATTTCCAAAAGATAAGAATTCCATTAGTACTAAATGGATCTACAAGATTAAAAGAATGTCAGATGGTAGCGTTGATTGATAGAAAGCAAGACTAGTTGCAAAACATCATGTGTAAAATTATGGCATTGATTTTGAGGAGACTTTTGCACCTACTTTAGGCATGATTACCATCTATTTTGTGATTGCATTGGCTGCCATCTTGGTTGGAAAGTGCATCAGTTGGATATAAAGAAAGATTTCTTGAATGATGATTTGCAAGAAAATATCTATGTGAGTCAACATCCTAGATTTCCCATCAAAGTTCAAGAGCATATGGTTTGTCGCTTTTGCATGGACTTGTATGGACTTAAGCAAGCTCCATGTGCATGGCATGAGACGATACATAAGCACTGGATTGCTCTTGGTTTTACATGTAGTAAGATTGGCCATATGATGAGAAACTTTCCATGCTTATGGATGATTTACAACATAGTTTTGATGTCACATATCTTCTACTCTTGGAGATAAAAGGAAAAGAAAACTACAAGAAAAGGGGACTAGTGCCCATGGAATCGGGAAGTTGCAGACATATGGCTGGTGGATCAGTCAGCCTCTAAATCCCTCGGCACACGTAGGGTGTATAAGACAATCGTAGGTACTTTAGGTATATTTTTCTTTAATCTAAGGTAAAAGAAATTCTAAATCACTCTTAAATCTAGGAAATATGGAGTAGATAATTGAAACACTTTAAGTTCCTAAGAACCGTAAGGTTGGGCTGCTCTATATCGATTAATGGCTTCTTGAGGTGTAGGTAATATCATACTTTCTTCAGTTATTTTTTCTTTTATAATTTCGTCTTCTTCGATTTCTAAATGATTAAGTTGTGAATGTCTAATTAATGGTGGTGGAAATAAATCTATGTTATCTTGTTGATCATTAGATGTGATTGAAAATAAGGCTATAAATCTATTCAGATAATAATCGTGAGAAATTGAAATTAAAGATTCGTGTGTAACAATATCTTTAACTACATCTACTTCTATTTTTGAAGGTGCGTTATTTTCAGCTTCAATTAGATTTTCAGATGACATTGACAAGAAAGATAATGCAAATTGGAATTGAATTAGTGCTAATGACAATAATTGATGAATACAATGCTATAAAATGATATAATTTCTGTAAAAGATTGCTATCAACTAGTGAATCCTATACAAAGCTTAATCAAGGATAATTTCTATAGATTTAAATCAGATTGTCAGATAATTGATTTGTTGAATTCTCCACTTTTGCCACGATGTTTTTCGATTCTTTTGCTTTGAATGTCTGAAAAAAGCCATTAGGGAATATTAATAATGTTACAAAAATCATAAAATTAAAGAACATAATTCACTTATCATTTGCACACACATGCATTACACATATATAATTAGCACATCAATGCATACTTAATACATTTATCATACCTAATTATGCACACCTATATCATAAGTAGATATATATTTATATATAACATGATTATGTACCTATGCATACAAACATGCTCATGCATTACACACTTCATTCATATTTTCATGCTTATATAATTCATATGCTTGCTTAACATAAGTTAAAGCTCATGCTAACATATCTCGCATTAACTATCATTAACATACGTTAATTTATTGTGCATAAACTTAAGCTAATACTCTCTCTATCCCATATGCTTACATATACTCACTTATATGCACATGCTAACACAAAGATCACACATGCAAACATGCATTAACACATCCATTTATATGTGCACATATATGCAGACACATGAATACATGCATTCGATACTATATGCATTAAAGATAACTATAATATTATATAAAAAAACTTAAATTTAATCGATTCTTTCATAAAGAAAAGAAAAATTTGAATTTCTCTTTTTCTCTCTTTCTCTCTCTCTCTCTTCTAAACACGCATGCCAAGCAGCTGCTAGAACTTCTCAACGCTTACACATAGAACTTTCATTCTTCAAAGCCGACAGGCATTCCCTATGTCTGGTGCCCTCCCATTTTACACCCAGATTCATGCGAGTCGCAGCTCCTCACAGTTTCTGTCTTGGAAAAGCTCATTGTCAGATCAAGGTTGCCTACATCATATGCGCAAACCGTCGGACTAACATCAGGGGTACATCAACAGCTGAAGAAGAGCTCGTGTGAAATGAGCAGGTGGGCAAGGTCGACATCATTACAGGAGGCAGAAAACTTTCCCTTGAAACTAGCAGAATCACCGAGGCTCAATCCCAACTTGCAGATCCCACATGCAGATACTGTCCTTTTTGTTGCTTTCAATGAATCCGCTCGCGAATGCATGGCCTATAACTCTTGTATATATCTATAATCTGATATATATTCTTCGATCAAAAATGATCTAAAGCGGGTGCGGTAAGCTCTCTACAAAAGTTACCAAGAGGGTAATCATCGATTGAAACTTTCAGCCAAGGGTTGCTATTTTGCTAGCGCAGAACGGAAGTCATTGCTAAAGACCTGCTAAATTGACTGCCGATAAGCTGATCGGTCTCTTCGACTGCACAGAAATCTCTCTATAGTACTCACTAAAATACTATCGTCGGCCAGAACAATCACGAAAGACAAAAGTTTCTATCCCTTATACTCTTCTCTCCTCCTTACCTGTGTGGAATCAAAATATTCTCTCTATCAAAAAGAAGACTATGCGTCAGCTTATCAATAAGTCGTCTCTCATTATTTACAACGTCTGCAGATGATCCAAATGATTCTAAGCGATGAGAGATCGTGATGGATAGATGCCAGATTCATCATCGCATAGTTGGGTCTTGCACAGAATAAAGCGCAACAATCATCAAAATCATTCAATTCTTCATAGAATTTTGTTCACAGAGAAGAACGCAATAGTTGTCAGATTTGGCAGAAGTACAGAAAAAGTAAGTAGTATCAACTATTCATCCTAAATTGACAGAGAGCAATATTTTGTCAGAACTTGTCATCGTTCAGATTGTTAATGATGATGAAGTCATCGGAACAGTAGAGGTTTATGGCGTTGGATGAAACATCAAAGATTGAAGGCATCGCGGTATCTATGGTACATCAGGTATATTGACTCCGCAGGTCGTCTATTACAAGCAATGGAGTTCTTCAACATAAGAGTGTGTTGTTATTCTCAGCCTAAACATCAGAATATAGTCTCTCTCTAATCTCACGCAAACAGAGATTGACATAAAAAAAACAAAAGAGAAATAAGCACTTTCATGCCCCAGCAGAAGGAAAGAAGAAGCTACCTGAAAAAAAACATTAGGAAAAATTCATTGCACATACACATATATATACACACAGAGAGGTTTCTCTTTACCACTCTTTTTTATTTGCTTTATTTTCTCATCCATTCTTTAACCCTTACACATACACCACTCTTTGTACACATACTTTTTGCACTTTAAATGCATAATCTATTTAAACCACACTTTTAACTTGCACACATAATCACCACACTTTTAACCACTCACTTTATCCACTTTAATTACACACTTAATTCACACCATTCTTTAAACACTATTCACATATACCACTCATTAATTATCCACTTCTTTTTCATTTTAATTTTATTTACCCTAAATTTATCAATTAAATAAATCATTTAAATTAAGCTTAGGTTAAGCTTTTAATTAATTAGAACCTTTAAAGTATTTAAATGCACACATATGATTAAAGTAATTATTAATAGCATAGTATAATTTTTAATACATAAATATTTAATGTATAGATTAATGTATCTGAATAACAAGTATTCTAGCCCTTGAAACTAAAACCCTAGAAAATCCTACTTGAAACCCTTCAGAAACCCATTGAAACCCTTTGGAAATTAATTGAAAACCTAATTAAACCCTATCATTTACTTGGAAATAATGCTCCTAGCTTAAATACTCATGGATAAATGTAAACCTAGGGTCTTAAACCCATGATTCAATGTTTCTATAACCTAAACACACATTATTTATGCAGTTTAGGGTAAACCGTAACATAAACTTTTGTCTTCATACATTTGATCCTGCAACACTTAACAAGAGATTATTTCCAAATAAAAGCATTGTAATAATGAGATTAGAATTGACCAATAAACATTTTTTAATTTTCCTGGTCGTCAACGGGAAGGTTGAAAACTTTCCGACATTCGCCCCCACCAAACCTGCACATCGTCCTCGATGGGCCAACCCTGCAGATCATAGAAGGCAATATCAAATTCTTTTGAAAATTATTCATGACTCAAATTCAAATAGTCTATTAACAAATGCTTCTATCAGTAGTACATCCTCAAATAGCAAAGAAAAACTTTTTAAAATTATGCAAGCTTGAATTTCAACCTTTTCGTTCAATGCATGAATTGGAAACAGGTTTTAGAAGAAACTATAGAAGCCATTCAAATAGCGTTCGTACTAACTCTTCTATTAACTCTGTTCATAAGTAAAGCATATGTTATATAAGCCTTCTATGCTCATTTCCTAGCCACTTGCCTTTAAGATACAAAAAACTAATCCCCCTCCAGCATACATCCGCCTTATATAGCCCTCTTTTTAATTCAGAAGTGATTTCAAGACCACAACTGATTTATTGAAGTCATTTGATTTTTCTTTCTTCTCTTTTTTTTTCATCATAATTTTTCTTTTTGTCATTTTTTTCTTTTCATTTGCAGCAACCATTAATGTACTGCTTTCAATTTTTCTTTGCAACTTTTTTGATAAAGGGGAAAGGCTTAACCCCTAATCAGAGCAAAGGATCTAGAGGTAAGCTAAAGCAGGAACTAGGATCTCTTTAGCTAAATGGGTCAGCTTAAAGGAAGCTTACCTATATAAAACAAGCCTACTTCTACTAAGAGTTGCAAGTTAAGGGTTCCTTCAACTATTCATATGACAGCCATAGGTCTTTAATCCCTATCTTCACTTCAAGCACATCCCTACTTCAGTGTGAATTCTACTTTTCATAACTTTAAGAATTTTCTTAACCTATCTGAAGAATGTACATATCTAATTATGATAATGCAGGAAAAAACAAAATTTAAAAACATTAATCAGGGTTAGAACTGTTTCACCTGATTGACATAGAATTCTTCTTCAACATTGTCTTTCATCCAAATATCGCTTTGATTGCTTGAATTTTAAACTTCGTATACTATCTTTAATCTCCTGCGCTTCATCTTTATCATAAATCAATCTTTAATTTATTGATTAAAAAAAAACATCTTCAACTCCTACTAGCAAGCAACAACATATAACCTCACAAGAAAATTAGTTTAAATAAAATTTTTATTTTCATACATAGAAAAGAAAAAACATATTTAATAGAAAATTTAAACATTATTTTTATTAAAACATTCATTCATCATTTTCTTCATCAGATAATAAATCATAAAATTCTTCATTTCTTTGTTTAAATATTTTAACTCTTTTACCTGCAATTAAATTCTTAAGCGGAGTTCCATCTAACTCCCTTAAGGCATATGTTCCATTTTCATAGATTTTGACAACCACATTAGGTCCAAACAAACGCTTTTTTAATTTTCTACGAGCATCATACTGTGTATCGAATGTGCTATCATATATTAAAACCCAATCATTAATTTGTATTGGCTTTGGCCTTAACCTATGTGATTTATCAAAATATTTCTTATTTTTAAGTCTAGAATCTTTCAATTTAGCTACAGCTTCTTCTAATCTTTCATTCCCTTGTTCTAGCTGCTGAATCCTTAAAGCTAATAAGTCTTCAGTAGATAAATCATCTTTCCAAAGAAGCGTAGTCCAAGTAAGAATTTGGGTATTTACTGGAAAAATTGGTTTTTGGTAGTACATCAATTCTGTCGGCATAAATCCCGTCGTTCTAGTGTAGGTCATTCTATCAGCCCACAAAGCGAATGGCAAAAATTTTGGCTAATTCTTAAGTTCTCCTTTGCAAGCTTTAGGAATCGCCTTTATGATAGGAGAATGCCCTCTTTCAATCTTTCCGTTAGCTTCAAGGTTATACGCAGTTGTAAGAGCTAAACGAATTCCATGTCTAGCAAAGAATTCTCTAGCTTCTTGCACATCTAATTCTCCCCTATCAGCTACAATCTTCTCAATATATCCAAACCTTGAAATCACATCTTCAAGAAGAAATTTACATACATTGAAAGTTGTCTTGGATCTAAGAGCTCGGCCTTCAACATGATTAGTAAGATCTTCTCGAGCAAGAACTATATATCTCATCTTATCGATACCTTTGGGCATGGTCACTAAGTCAATAACCCATTTATAGTGTGTACACGGTGGATATGTAGGATGCAGTGGATCTCTATGCTTAACCGATGAATAAACTTGACATACATCACAAGAATCCACATATTTCTTTACATTAACATAGATACCTGGCCACGAGTAACACTCTCTAATGTTTTCATAAGTTGCTACAAAACCTTTATGCCCAGCCCATAAAGTATCATGCATGTTCTTCATTACTTGCATCTGAAGATTCTTAGTACACAGTACTCTTTGTGGCAATCTAATTTTTCCCCTTGCATGTCTCCAAATTAGACCATCTTTTAGGAAAAAGTTAAATGCTCTTTTTCTAATATTTCTAAATCTATTTGGAGTCCATGAAGGTGACCTAACTAAAGTACTAAGATACTTCCCGATATCTAGCCACTCTCCTTCATAATCATCAGAATTAAATTTTTCATACACATATACTTGGGAATCATAATTTATCATATTAGTATCTACTTTGCCTTCATCATTCTCATCGTATCTAGCCCTTGAGAGCATATCAGCAACAGAGTTAGATTTGCCTCAAATATGAATTAAAACTGGATTTATGAATTTGATATAAGAAATCCAGCGAAGCATTGCAATATCCGGTGAAGAACAGTTTGTGATCATTCCAATTAGCAGTAAACAATCTATTTCAACAATTACATTCGCTCCTATGAAATATTCTTTATCAGACTTTAGAGCTGTGACTAAACCCCAAAGTTCTCTTTAAATTTGCGGATAGTTTCTTTGTGTATCATGTAAAATCTTAGCTCCAAATCTAATAGCATACCTTCTTCCCTCTTTATCATCCTGACTTATGACCCAACCAATTCCAATAGGGCTAGTGTCAACAGTCAAAATAATAGGCTTAGTATTTGTATGATCTACTCGCTTAAGGATTGGAGCTTCTTGCAGTAACTTCTTTAATCTACGCATTGCTTGAGTATGTTTTTCAGTCCATAAAAATTTTCTTTTCTCCCTTAATAAATCATAAAGACAGTCAGCTATATGTGCAAAATGTGGTATCCATATGACATAGAAGATACAAGCTCCTAAGAATCGTCGAACCTCACTCACATTTTGACATATCTCCGAAATCTTACTAATGGTGTCAATTTTTTGAGGGTTGGCTTCCATCCATAATAGCCACAAAGATGACCTACAATTAGGACCTCATTAACACCAAAAGTAGATTTTTCTATAGATAAAGTTAAGCCAACTTGAATAAATCGCTCAAAGATTTTTTTGCAATCAAGGATATGAGCCTTAACTAATCCATGACAACCATCTTCATCTAGAGTGCTATCTTTTTCTTCTTCCAAGCAACCCTTAATGGGAATGTCATCTATAAAGGGCATAGTAATGTGAGGAATAAAATTGTGCAAAACCAAATTCATTGCACTCATCATATGTGCTACTGAATTGGTCGCACCTTGAGGTAACGTACACATCCTAAATAATCCCATCGGTGTTTTCATGGTAGTAATGTCTCTACTCTCTAATGCCAATTGAAATAGATCATACCCAGAGTAGAGATCACCCATTGAATAAATCGAATTGCCTGAAAACGGTTCTGCAAACTCATCCACAATTGGACCTGTACCCACATTTCTAATGGTCACTTTCTTAACTGGTTGAAGATCTTGAATAAACCGAAGTTTTCCACTCTTCTTGGGTACAGTAAACCAACGGTTTGAATAGGGAGCTGAAGAGGATTCTAAAATATGCATATGAATTTTTTCTTTCAGTAATCTAAGCAGCTCTGGAAGATGAGCTTTAGGTACAGGAATAGGGTGCAAATTCCAAGGAATATGGGGAATAGTGAAAATGATCATCGGTGAAACTATCCAAGGATCTGCACATCCTATCTCTGAAGGCTCAAGAGAAAATGCTCTTCCATGCTGCTCAATAATCTTCAGAAAATACTCTTTTTTTGCTGGAAGAAGGAAACCGCTAGCATCTAATTTATTTTGTTTTAAGGATTCTTTAGTAAATACATGGCCAATATTTGTTGAATTTCTGAGGATTGGCTCATGACTTACATTTTTTATAATCTCATTACTAAATTTTGGTAGTGGTTGTGCTACGGGTTTAACCTTCTTACTAACAGTTTTATATTTGGTCTCCACTAAGGCATCATACTCATGATCAATTTTAGAGGCATATTCCTGAATTAATGCATACATATCAAGTGAAGAGATGAGAATATGAGAATTTGACTTATCTTGATAACAAAGTTCTAATTCTTCTAATGTTGAAAAGCAATGTGTAGTTTCAATAGTATGTTCAATACTTTCATCCATTAATAGATCTCCTTTGTTTTTCAAATGTTTTTCGTATTTTTTTATAAGTTTTCTTGGAATTTGTTTAAAATGAGAAATATTTAAAGTAGCAGACGAAAAATAAACTGTCATTCTATCTAAATTTTGTACAAGATTTTCGAGATTTCGAACCAAAGTCCACTGTCATCTCGCTCAACAGTGGCATTTACTCGAAATCCTGATCTATGTGTCTTAAAGGCGTTTTTCGTAAAGACCTACGATTACGAGGATGGTTTATACAAAGCGTCATGAATTGAACAGATTTAAGGCCATCACGAGAACGAATTCTTGCAAAAGCACTTCCATCGTCCAATACTTTTGTCTCCATTCTTTGTTCACAAATGAACGGCTGTCCCAAAATAATTGGGTACGAGCAGTCATCATGAACGAAGTAATTATGTTCCTCTTTAACATCCCCGATAGTAATAGGAACATTAGCACAAGCTCCTAGTAAATAGCCAGAAGCATTGTTGGCTGCCTTCATTTTCCACCCATGGTCCCGATCAATAGGCCATTTACCTTCGTTATATAACTCCCTCGAGACTACATTGATTTCTGATCTCGAATCTATTAATGCTACTTGTGGTTTATTATTATTACCTATCTTAACCATAGTTTCAGTGGTACCTCGAGCCCAATATTTTTGAGTGTAATGGCTATTTGGGTCATCATTTCCTTTCTCCAAATGTCCAATTATAGGACCCAAATAATTCCTTCGATCAGAAGATTCTCTATACTCAGATTCATTAATTTGTACAACACTCACTTTCGATCATCCTGATCCTTCCTTTCCTCCATTTCTATATCTTCCGTTCTATACTCTATAGGTTCTCTTTGTCATTTAATGATACTCATGAAATCTTCCTTTACATCAGTTCGAGAAAACGCTAACCATTCCTCTAAGGTCATGGTTACTTCTGCCTTCATGATTTTTTCATCCATAACTTTCCGAATATCTATTTGCTTCTCGATCTGCGAGATCAATCGGAAAGTCGGAGGTTTCTTTTTCGGTTTTTCTTCCTTACTACCTTCTTCCCGTATAGGTTGCATATCCTGATTTTTATCTTCACTTGCAGTTTTCTTTTCTATATTTTCTCCTAGTTTGTTTCCTTTACCCTTATTTTGGGGTTTCTTTTCTTGTTCTTGTTGTTTTGGTTCCTGGTTAGACTCCGTCCTAAGTGGTTCATTAATTGTCATAATAATCGTGAGAAATTGAAATTAAAGATTCGTGTGTAATAATATCTTTAACTACATCTACTTCTATTTTTGAAGGTGCCTTATTTTCAGCTTCAATTAGATTTTCAGATGACATTGACAAGAAAGATAATGCAAATTGGAATTGAATTAATGCTAATGACAATAATTCATGAATACAACGCTATAAAATGATATAATTTCTGTAAAAGATTGCTATCAACTAGTGAATCCTATACAAAGCTTAATCAAGGATAATTTCTATAGATTTAAATCAGATTGTCAGATAATTGATTTGTTGAATTCTCCACTTTTGCCACGATGCTTTTTGATTCTTTTGCTTTGAATGTCTGAAAAAAAACACTAGGGAATATTAATAATGTTACAAAAATCATAAAATTAAAGAACATAATTCACTTATCATTTGCACACACATGCATTACACATATATAATTAGCACATCAATGCATACTTAATACATTTATCATACCTAATTATGCACACCTATATCATAGATAGATATATATTTATATATAACATGATTATGTACCTATGCATACAAACATGCTCATGCATTACACACTTCATTCATATTTTCTAATTTACTTGGATATTCATACACATGCTTATATAATTCATATGCTTGCTTAACATAAGTTAAAGCTCATGCTAACATATCTCGCATTAACTATCATTAACATACGTTAATTTATTGTGCATAAACTTAAGCTAATACTCTCTCTATCCCATATGCTTACATATACTCACTTATATGCACATGCTAACACAAAGTACACACATGCAAACATGCATTAACACATCCATTTATATGTGCACATATATGCAGACACATGAACACATGCATTCGATACTATATGCATTAAAGATAACTATAATATTATATAAAAAAACTTAAATTTAATCGATTCTTTCATAAAGAAAAGAAAAACTTGAATTTCTCTTTTTCTCTCTTTCTCTCTCTCTCACTTCTAAACACGCATGCCAAGCAGCTGCCAGAACTTCTCAACGCTTACACATAGAGCTTTCATTCTTCAAAGCCGACAGGCATTCCCTATGTCTGGTGCCCTCCCATTTTACACCCAGATTCATGGGAGTCGCAGCTCCTCACAGTTTCTCTCTTGGAAAAACTCATTGTCAGATCAAGGTTGCCTACATCATATGCGCAAATAGTCGGACTAACATCAGGGGAGCTGAAGAGGATTCTAAAATATGCATATGAATTTTTAGAGGCATATTCCTGAATTAATGCATACATATCAAGTGAAGAGATGAGAATATGAGAATTTGACTTATCTTGATAACAAAGTTCTAATTCTTCTAATGTTGAAAAGCAATGTGTAGTTTCAATAATATGTTCAATACTTCCATCCATTAATAGATCTCCTTTGTTTTTCAAATGTTTTTCGTATTCTTTTATAAGTTTTCTTGGAATTTGTTTAAAATGAGGAATATTTAAAGTAGCAGACGAAAAATAAACAGTCATTCTATTTAAATTCTGTACAAGATTTTGCGAGATTTCGAACCAAAGTCCACTGTCATCTCGCTCAACAGTGGCATTTACTCGAAATCCTCATCTATGTGTCTTAAAGGCATTTTCGTAAAGACCTACGATTACGAGGATGGTTTATACAAAGCGTCATGAATTGAACAGATTTAAGGCCATCACGAGAACGAATTCTTGCAAAAGCACTTCCATCGTCCAATACTTTTGTCTCCATTCTTTGTTCACAAATGAACGGCTGTCCCAAAATAATTGGGTACGAGCATTAATCATGAACGAAGAAATTATGTTCCTCTTTAACATCTCCGATAGTAATAAGAACATTAGCACAAGCTCCTAGTAAATAGCCAGAAGCATTTTTGGCTGCCTTCATTTTCCACCCATGGTCCCGATCAATAGGCCATTTACCTTTGTTATATAACTCCCTCGAGACTACATTGATTTCTGATCCCGAGTCTATTAATGCTACTTGTGGTTTATTATTATTACCTACCTCAACCATAGTTTCAGTGGTACCTCGAGCCCAATGTTTTTGAGTGTAATGGCTATTTGGGTCATCATTTCCTTTCTCCAAATGTCCAATTATAGGACCCAAATAATTTCTTCGATCAGAAGATTCTCTATACTCAGATTCATTAATTTGTACAACACTCACTTTCAATTCATCCTGATCCTTCCTTTCCTCCATTTCTATATCTTCCGTTCTATACTCTATAGGTTCTCTTCATCATTTAATGATACTCATGAGATCTTCCTTTACATCAGTTCGAGAAAACGCTAACCATTCCTCTAAGGTCATGGTTACTTCTGCCTTCATGATTTTTTCATCCATAACTTACCGAATATCTAGTTGCTTCTCGATTTGCGAGATCAATCGGAAAGTCGGAGGTTTCTCTTGCGGTTTTTCTTCCTTACTACCTTCTTCCCGTATAGGTTGCATATCCTGATTTTTATCTTCACTTGCAGTTTTCTTTTCTATATTTTCTCCTAGTTTCTTTCCTTTACCCTTATTTTGGGGTTTATTTTCTTGTTCTTGTTGTTTTGGTTCCTGGTTAGACTCCGTCCTAAGTGGTTCATTAATTTTCACAATAATCGTGAGAAATTGAAATTATAGATTTGTGTGTAATAATATCTTTAACTACATCTACTTCTATTTTTGAAGGTGCGTTATTTTCAGCTTCAATTAGATTTTCAGATGACATTGACAAGAAAGATAATGCAAATTGGAATTGAATTAATGCTAATGACAATAATTGATGAATACAATGCTATAAAATGATATAATTTCTGTAAAAGATTGCTATCAACTAGTGAATCCTATACAAAGCTTAATCAAGGATAATTTCTATAGATTTAAATCAGATTGTCAGATAATTGATTTGTTGAATTATCCACTTTTGCCACGATGCTTTTCGATTCTTTTGCTTTGAATGTCTGAAAAAAAACATTAGGGAATATTAATAATGTTACAAAAATCATAAAATTAAAGAACATAATTCACTTATCATTTGCACACACATGCATTACACATATATAATTAGCACATCAATGCATACTTAATACATTTATCATACGTAATTATGCACACCTATATCATAAGTAGATATATATTTATATATAACATGATTATGTACCTATGCATACAAACATGCTCATGCATTACACACTTCATTCGTATTTTCTAATTTACTTGGATATTCATACACATGCTTATATAATTCATATGCTTGCTTAACATAAGTTAAAGCTCATGCTAACATATCTCGCATTAACTATCATTAACATACGTTAATTTATTGTGCATAAACGTAAGCTAATACTCTCTCTATCCCATATGCTTACATATACTCACTTATATGCACATGCTAACACAAAGTTCACACATGCAAACATGCATTAACACATCCATTTATATGTGCACATATATGCAAACACATGAACACATGCATTGGATACTATATGCATTAAAGATAACTATAATATTATATAAAAAAACTTAAATTTAATCGATTCTTTCATAAAGAAAAGAAAAACTTGAATTTCTATTTTTCTCTCTTTCTCTCTCTCTCTCACTTCTAAACAGGCATGCCAAGTAGCTACCAGAACTTCTCAACGCTTACACATAGAACTTTCATTCTTCAAACCCGACAGGCATTCCCTATGTCTGGTGCCCTCCCATTTTACACCCAGATTCATGCGAGTCGCAGCTCCTCACAGTTTCTGTCTTGGAAAAACTCATTGTCAGATCAAGGTTGCCTACATCATATGCGCAAACAGTTGGACTAACATCAGCGGTACATCAACAGCCGAAGAAGAGCTCGTGTGAAACGAGCGGGTGGGCAAGGTCGACATCATTACAAGAGGCAGAAAACTTTCCCTTGAAACTAGCAGAATCACCGAGGCTCAATCCCAACTTGCAGATCCCACATGGAGATACTCTCCTTTTTGTTGCTTTCAATGAATCCACTCGCGAATCCATGGCCTATAACTTTTGTACATATCTATAATCTGATATATATGTTCTTCGATCAGAAAGGATCTAAAGCGGGTGCGGTAAGCTCTCCGCAAAAGTTACCAAGAGGGTAATCATCGATTGAAACTTTCAGCCAAGGGTTGCTGTTTTGCTAGCACAGAACGAAAGTCATTGCTAAAGACCTGCTAAATTGACTGTCGATAAGCTGATCGGTCTCTTCGACTGCACAGAAATATCTCTATAGTACTCACTAAAATACTATCATCGGTCAAAACAGTCACGAAAGACAAAAGTTTCTATCCCTTATACTCTCCTCTCCTCCTGACCTGCGTGGAATCAAAATATTCTCTCTATCAAAAAGAAGACTATGCGTCAGCTTATCAATAAGTCGTCTTTGATTATTTACAACGTCTGCAGATGATCCAAATGATTCTAAGCGATGAGAGATCGTGATGGATAGATGCCAGATTCATCATCGCATAGTTGGGTCTTGCACAGAATAAAGCCCAACAATCATCAAAATTGTTCAATTCTTCATAGAATTTTGTTCATAGAGAAGAACGCAATAGTTGTTAGATTTGGCAGAAGTACAGAAAAAGTAAGTAGTATCAACTATTCATCCTAAATTGAGAGAGAGCAATATTTTGTCAGAACTTGTCATCGTTCAAATTGTTAATGATGATGAAGTCATCGGAACAGCAGAGGTTTATGGCATTGGATGAAACATCAAAGATTGAAGGCATCGCGGTATCTATGGTACATCAGGTGTATTGACTCCGCAGGTCGTCTATTACAAGCAATGGAGTTCTTCATCATAACAGTGTGTTGTTATTCTCAGCCTAAACATCAGAATATAGTCTCTCTCTAATCTCACACAAACAGAGATTGACATAAAAAAAACGAAAGAGAAATAAGCACTTTCATGCCCGAGCAGAAGGAAAGAAGAAGCTACCTGAAAAAAAACATTAGGAAAAATTCATTGCACATACACATATATATACACACAGAGAGGTTTCTCTTTACCACTCTTTTGTATTTGCTTTATTTTCTCATCCATTCTTTAACCCTTACACATACACCACTCTTTGTACACATACTTTTTGCACTTTAAATGCATAATCTATTTAAACCTTAGTATTTAAATGCACACATATGATTAAAGTAATTATTAATAGCATAGTTTAATTTTTAATACATAAATATTTAATGTATAGATTAATGTATTTGAATAACAAGTATTCTAGCCCTTGAAACATACTAAAACCCTAGAAAATCCTACTTGAAACCCTTCAGAAACCCATTGAAACCCTTTGGAAATTAATTGAAAACCTAATTAAACCCTATCATTTACTTGGAAATAATACTCCTAGCTTAAATACTCATGGATAAATGTAAACCTAGGGTCTTAAACCCATGATTCAATGTTTCTATGACCTAAACACACATTATTTATGGAGTTTAGGGTAAACCGTAACATAAACTTTTGTCTTCATCAATTTGATCCTGCAACACTTAACAAGAGATTATTTCCAAATAAAAACATTGTAATAATGAGATTAGAATTGACCAATAAACATTTTTTAATTTTCCTCGTCATCAACGGGAAGGTTGAAAACTTTCCGACATTCGCCCCCACCAAACCTGCACATCGTCCTCGATGGGCCAACCCTGCAGATCATAGAAGGCAATATCAAATTCTTTTGAAAATTATTCATGACTCAAATTCAAATAGTCTATTAACAAATGCTTCTATCAGTAGTACATCCTCAAATAGCAAAGAAAAACTTTTTAAAATTATGCAAGCTTGAGTTTCAATCTTTTCGTTCAATGCATGAATTGGAAACAGGTTTTAGAAGAAACTATAGAAGCCATTCGAATAGCGTTCGTACTAACTCTTCTATTAACTCTGTTCATAAGTAAATCATATGTTATATAAGCCTTCTATGCTCATCTCCTAGCCACTTGCCTTTAAGATACAAAAAACTAATCCCCCTCCAGCATACATCCGCCTTATATAGCCCGCTTTTTAATTCAGAAGTGATTTCAAGACCACAACTGATTTATAGAAGTCATTTAATTTTTCTTTCTTCTCTTTTTTTTTTCATCATAATTTTCTTTTTGTCATTTTTTTCTTTTCATTTGCAGCAACCATTAATGTACTGCTTTCAATTATTCTTTGCAACTTTTTTGATAAAGGGGAAAGGCTTAACCCCTAATCAGAGCAAAGGATCTAGAGGTAAGCTAAAGCAGGAACTAGGATCTCTTTAGCTAAATGGGTCAGATTAAAGGAAGATTACCTATATAAATCAAGTCTTCTTCTACTAAGAGTTGCAAGTTAAGGGTTCCTTCAACTATTCATATGACAGCCATAGGTCTCTAATCCCTATCTTCACTTCAAGCATATCCCTACTTCAGTGTAAATTCTACTTTTCATAAGTTTAAGAATTTTCTTAACCTATCTGAAGAATGTACATATCTAATTATGATAATGCAGGAAAAAACAAAATTTAAAAACACTTAATCAGGGTTAGAATTGTTTCACCTGATTGACATAGAATTCTTCTTCAACATTGCCTTTCATCCAAATATCGCTTTGATTGCTTGAATTTTAAACTTCGTATACTATCTTTAATCTCCTGTGCTTCATCTTTATCATAAATCAATCTTTAATTTCTTGATTAAAAAATAATAATCTTCAACTCCTGCTAGCAAGCAACAACATATAAACTCACAAGAAAATAAGTTTAAATAAAATTTTTATTTTCATACATAGAAAAGAAAAAACATATTTAATAGAAAATTTAAACATTATTTTTATTAAAACATTCATTCATCATTTTCTTCATCAGATAATAAATCATAAAATTCTTCATTTCTTTGTTTAAAATATTTTAACTCTTTTACCTGCAATTAAATTCTTAAGCGGAGTTCCATCTAACTCCCTTAAGGCATATGTTCCATTTTCATAGATTTTGACCACCACATTAGGTCCAAACCAACACTTTTTTAATTTTCTACGAGCATCATACTGTGTATCGAATGTGCTATCATATATTAAAACCCAATCATTAATTTGTATTGGCTTTGGCCTTAACCTACGTGATTTATCAAAATATTTCTTATTTTTAAGTCTAGAATCTTTCAATTTAGCTACAGCTTCTTCTAATCTTTCATTCCCTTGCTCTAGCTGCTGAATCCTTAAAGCTAATAAGTCTTCAGTAGATAAATCATCTTTCCAAGGAAGCGTAGTCCAAGTAAGAATTTGGGTATTCACTGGAAAAATTGGTTTTTGGCAGTACATCAATTCTTCCGGCATAAATCCCGTCGTTCTAGTGTAGGTCATTCTATCAGCCCACAAAGCGAATGGCAAAAATTTCGGCTAATTCTTAAGTTCTCCTTTGCAAGCTTTAGAAATCGCCTTTATGATAGGAGAATGCCCTCTTTCAATCTTTCCGTTAGCTTCATGATTATACGCAATCGTAAGAGCTAAACGAATTCCATGTCTAGCAAAGAATTCTCTAGCTTCTTGCGCATCTAATTCTCCCCTATCAGCTACAATCTTCTCAATATATCCAAACCTTGAAATCACAACTTCAAGAAGAAATTTACATACCTTGAAAGTTGTCTTGGATCTAAGAGCTCGGCCTTCAACATTATTAGTAAGATCTTCTCGAGCAAGAACTATATATCTCATCTTCTAGATACCTTTGGGCATGGTCACTAAGTCAATAACCCATTTATAGTGTGTACGTTGTTGATATGTAGGATGCAGTGCATCTCTATGCTTAACCGATGAATAAACTTGACATACATTCCAAGAATCCACATATTTCTTTACATTAACATAAATACCTGGCCACGAGTAACACTCTCTAATTTTTTCATAAGTTGCTACAAAACCTTTATGCCCAGCCCATAAAGTATCATGCATGTTCTTCATTACTTGCATCTGAAGATTCTTAGTACCCAGTACTCTTTGTGGCAATCTAATTTTTCCCCTTGCATGTCTCCAAATTAGACCATATACTTGGGAATCATAATTTATCATATTACTATCTACTTTGCCTTCATCATTCTCATCGTATGTAGCTCTTGAGAGCATATCAGCAATAGAGGTAGATTTGCCTGAAATATGAATTAAAACTAGATTTATGAATTTGATATAAGAAATCCAGCGAAGCATTGCAATATCCGGTGAAGAACAGTTTGTGATCATTCCAATTAGCGGTAAACAATCTGTTTCAACAATTACATTTGCTCCTATGAAATATTCTTTATCAGACTTTAGAGCTGTGACTAAACCCCAAAGTTCTCTTTTAATTTGCGGATAGTTTCTTTGTGTATCATGTAAAATCTTAGCTCCAAATCTAATAGCATACCTTCTTCCCTCTTCATCATCCTGACTTATGACCCAACCAATTCCAATAGGGCTAGTGTCAACAATCAAAATAATAGGCTTATTATTCGTATAATCTACTCGCTTAAGGATTGGAGCTTCTTGCAGTAACTTCTTTAATCTACGCATTGCTTGAGTATGTTTTTCAATCCATAAAAATTTTCTTTTCTCCCTTAATAAATCATAAAGACAGTCAGCTATATGTGCAAAATGTGGTATCCATATGACATAGAAGATACAAGCTCCTAAGAATCGTCGAACCTCACTCACATTTTGACATATCTCCGAAATCTTACTAATGGTGTCAATTTCTTGAGGGTATGGCTTCCGTCCATAATAGCCACAAAGATGACCTACAATTAGGACCTCATTAACACCAAAAGTAGGTTTTTCTATAGATAAAGTTAAGCCAAGTTGAATAAATCGCTCAAAGATTTTTTTGCAATCAAGGATATGAGCCTTAACTAATCCATGACAACCATCTTCATCTAGAGTGCAATCTTTTTCTTCTTCCAAGCAACGCTTAATGGGAATGTCATCTATAAAGGGCATAGTAATGTGAGGAATAAAATTGTGCAAAACCAAATTCATTGCACTCATCATATGTGCTACTGAATTGGTTGCACCTTGAGGTAACGTACACATCCTAACTAATCCCAACGGTGTTTTCATGGTAGTAATGTCTCTACTCTCTAATGCCAATTGAAATTGATCCTACCCAGAGTAGAGATCACCCATTGAATAAATCGAATTGCCTGAAAACGCTTCCGCAAATTCATCCACAATTGGACCTGTACCCACATTTCTAATGGTCACTTTGTTAACTGGTTGAAGATCTTGAATAAACCGAAGTTTCCCACTCTTCTTGGGTACAGTAAACCAATGGTTTGAATAGGGAGCTGAAGAGGATTCTAAAATATGCATATGAATTTTTTCTTTCAGTAATCTAAGCAGCTCTGGAAGATGAGCTTTAGGTACAGGAATAGGGCGCAAATTCCAAGGAATATGGGGAATAGTGAAAATGATCATCGGTGAAACTATCCTAGGATCTACACATCCTATCTCTGAAGGCTTAAGAGAAAATGCTCTTCCATGCTGCTCAATAATCTTCAGAAAATACTCTTTTTCTACTGGAAGAAGGAAACCGCTAGCATCTAATTTAATTTGTTTTAAGGATTCTTTAGTAAATACATGGCCAATATTTGTTGGATTTCTGAGGATTGTCTCATGACTTACATTTTTTATAATCTCATTACTAAATTTTGGTAGTGGTTGTGCTACGGGTTTAACCTTCTTACTAACAGTTTTATATTTGGTCTCCACTAAGGCATCATACTCATGATCAATTTTAGAGGCATATTCCTGAATTAATGCATACATATCAAGTGAAGAGATGAGAATTTGACTTATCTTGATAACAAAGTTCTAATTCTTCTAATGTTGAAAAGCAATGTGTAGTTTCAATAATATGTTCAATACTTTCATCCATTAATAGATCTCCTTTGTTTTTCAAATGTTTTTCGTATTTTTTTATAAGTTTTCTTGGAATTTGTTTAAAATGAGAAATATTTAAAGTAGCAGACGAAAAATAAACAGTCATTCTATCTAAATTCTGTACAAGATTTTGCGAGATTTCGAACCAAAGTCCACTGTCATCTCGCTCAACAGTGGCATTTACTCGAAATCCTGATCTATGTGTCTTAAAGGCCTTTTTCGTAAAGACCTACGATTACAAGGATGGTTTATACAAAGCGTCATGAATTGAACAGATTTAAGGCCATCACGAGAACGAATTCTTGCGAAAGCACTTCCATCGTCCAATACTTTTGTCTCCATTCTTTGTTCACAAATGAACGGCTGTCCCAAAATAATTGGGTACGAGCAGTCATCATGAACGAAGAAATTATGTTGCTCTTTAACATCTCCGATAGTAATAGGAACATTAGCACAAGCTCCTAGTAAATAGCCAGAAGCATTGTTGGCTGCCTTCATTTTCCACCCATGGTCCCGATCAATAGGCCATTTACCTTCGTTATATAACTCCCTCGAGACTACATTGATTTCTTATCCCGAATCTATTAATGCTACTTGTGGTTTATTATTATTACCTATCTTAACCATAGTTTCAGTGGTACCCCGAGCCCAATGTTTTTGAGTGTAATGGCTATTTGGATCATCATTTCCTTTCTCCAAATGTCCAATTGTAGGACCCAAATAATTTCTTCGATCAAAAGATTCTCTATACTCAGATTCATTAATTTGTACAACACTCACTTTCGATTCATCCTGATCCTTCCTTTCCTCCATTTCTATATCTTCCGTTCTATACTCTATAGGTTTTCTTCGTCATTTAATGATACTCATGAAATCTTCCTTTACATCAGTTCGAGAAAACGCTAACCATTCCTCTAAGGTCATGGTTACTTCTGCCTTCATGATTTTTTCATCCATAACTTTCCGAATATCTATTTGCTTCTCGATTCGCGAGATCAATCGGAAAAGTCGGAGGTTTCTTTTTCGGTTTTCTTCCTTACTACCTTCTTCCCGTATAGGTTGCATATCCTGATTTTTTTCTTCACTTGCAGTTATCTTTTCTATATTTTCTCCTAGTTTCTTTCCTTTACCCTTATTTTGGGGTTTCTTTTCTTGTTCTTGTTGTTTTGGTTCCTGGTTAGACTCCGTCCTAAGTGGTTCATTAATTGTCACAATAATCGTGAGAAATTGAAATTAAAGATTCGTGTGTAATAATATCTTTAACTACATATACTTCTATTTTTGAAGGTGCGTTATTTTCAGCTTCAATTAGATTTTCAGATGACATTGACAAGAAAGATAATGCAAACTGGAATCGAATTAATGCTAATGACAATAATTCATGAATACAATGCTATAAAATGATATAATTTCTCTAAAAGATTGCTATCAACTAGTGAATCCTATACAAAGCTTAATCAAGGATAATTTCTATAGATTTAAATCAGATTGTCAGATAATTGATTTGTTGAATTCTCCACTTTTGCCACGATGCTTTTCGATTCTTTTGCTTTGAATGTCTGAAAAAAAACATTAGGGAATATTAATAATGTTACAAAAATCATAAAATTAAAGAACATAATTCACTTATCATTTGCACACACATGCATTACACATATATAATTAGCACATCAATGCATACTTAATACATTTATCATACCTAATTATGCACACCTATATCATAAGTAGATATATATTTATATATAACATGATTATGTACCTATGCATACAAACATGCTCATGCATTACACACTTCATTCATATTTTCTAATTTACTTGGATATTCATACACATGCTTATATAATTCATATGCTTTCTTAACATAAGTTAAAGCTCATGCTAACGTATCTCGCATTAACTATCATTAACATACGTTAATTTATTGTGCATAAACTTAAGCTAATACTCTCTCTATCCCATATGCTTACATATACTCACTTATATGCACATGCTAACACAAAGTTCACACATGCAAACATGCATTAACACATCCATTTATATGTGCACATATATGCAGACACATGAACACATGCATTCGATACTATATGCATTAAAGATAACTATAATATTATATAAAAAAATTTAAATTTAATCGATTCTTTCGTAAAGAAAAGAAAAACTTGAATTTCTCTATTTCTCTCTTTCTCTCTCTCTCTCTTCTAAACACGCATGCCAAGCAGCTGCCAGAACTTCTCAACGCTTACACATAGAACTTTCATTCTTCAAAGCCGATAGGCATTCCCTATGTCTGGTGCCCTCCCATTTTACACCCAGATTCATGTGAGTCGCAGCTCCTCACAATTTCTGTCTTGGACAAACTCATTGTAAGATCAAGGTTGCCTACATCATATGCACAAACAGCCGGACTAACATCAGGGGTACATCAACAACCAAAGAAGAGCTCGGGTGAAACGAGCGGGTGGGCAAGGTCGACATCATTACAAGAGGCAGAAAATTTTCCCTTGAAACTAGCAGAATCACCGAGGCTCAATCCCAACTTGCAGATCCCACATGCAGATACTGTCCTTTTCGTTGCTTTAAATGAATCCGCTCGCGAATCCATGGCCTATAACTCTTGTAAAGATCTATAATCTGATATATATTCTTGGATCAGATAGGATCTAAAGTGGGTGCAGCGAGCTCTCTGCAAAAGTTACCAAGAGGGTAATCATCGATTGAAACTTTCAGCCAAGGGTTGCTGTTTTGCTAGCGCAGAACGGAAGTCATTGCTAAAGACCTGCTAAATTGACTGTCGATAAGCTGATCGGTCTCTTCGACTGCACAGAAATCTCTTTATAGTACTCACTAAAATACTATCGTCGGCCAGAATAGTCAGGAAAGACAAAAGTTTCTATCCCTTATACTCTCCTCTCCTCCTCACCTACGTGGAATCAAAATATTCTTTCTATCAAAAAGAAGACTATGCGTCAGCTTATCAATAAGTCGTGTCCGATTATGTACAACCTTTGTAGATGATCCAAATGATTCAAAGCGATGAGAGATCGTGATGGATAGATGCCAGATTCATCATCGCATAGTTGGCTCTTGCATAGAATAAAGCGCAACAATCATCAAAATCATTCAATTCTTCATAGAATTTTGTTCACAGAGAAGAACGCAATAGTTGTCAGATTTGGCAGAAGTACAAAAAAAGTAAGTAGTATCAACTATTCATTCTAAACTGACAGAGAGCAATATTTTGTCAGAACTTGTCATCGTTCAAATTGTTAATGATGATGAAGTCATCGGAACAGCAGAGGTTTATGGCGTTGGATGAAACATCAAAGATTGAAGGCATCGTGGTATCTATGGTACATCAGGTATATTGACTCCATAGGTCGTCTATTACAAGTGATGGAGTTCTTCAACATAACAGTGTGTTCTTATTCTTAGCCTAAACATCAGAATATAGTCTCTCTCTAATCTCACGCAAACAGAGATTGACATAAAAAAAACGAAAGAGAAATAAGAACTTTCATGCCCGAGCAGAAGGACAGAAGAAGCTACCTGAAAAAAAACATTAGTTAAAACTCATTGCACATACACATATATATACACACAGAGAGGTTTCTCTTTACCACTCTTTTCTATTTGCTTTATTTTCTCATCCATTCTTTAACCCTTACACATACACCACTCTTTGTACACATACTTTTTGCACTTTAAATGCATAATCTATTTAAACCACTCTTTCAACTTGCACACATAATTACCACACTTTTAACCACTCACTTTATCCACTTTGATTACACACTTAATTCACACCATTCTTTAAACACTATTTACATATACCACTCATTAATTATCCACTTCTTTTTCATTTTAATTTTATTTACCCTAAATTTCTCAATTAAATAAATCATTTAAATTAAGCTTAGGTTAAGCTTTTAATTAATTAGAACCTTAGTATTTAAATGCACACATATGATTAAATTAATTATTAATAGCATAGTTTAATTTTTAATACATAAATATTTAATGTATAGATTAATGTATTTGAATAACAAGTATTCTAGCCCTTGAAACATACTAAAACCCTAGAAAATCCTACTTGAAACCCTTTAGAAACCCATTGAAACCCTTTGGAAATTTATTGAAAACCTAATTAAACCCTATCATTTACTAGGAAATAATGCTCCTAGCTTAAATACTCATGAATAAATGTAAACCTAGGGTCTTAAACCCATGATTCAATGTTTCTATGACCTAAACACACATTATTTATGCAGTTTAGGGTAAACCGTAACATAAACTTTTGTCTTCATCCATTTGATCCTGCAACACTTAGCAATAGATTATTTCCAAATAAAAACATTGTAATAATGAGATTAGAATTGACCAATAAACATTTTTTAATTTTCCTGGTCGTCAACGGGAAGGTTGAAAACTTTCCGACAACGGGACCCGCCAAGTTCTACAAAGTAGGGGGAGATCTTACAACATTTAGATGGCCTTACAAAGAAGGTTTATCACCTTCTCGTCACCCTCATACAAAGCCCACTTGGGTTTAAGCTTGTTGTTGATTAATAGGAGTACTTTATGATGCCTAAATGGGGGGGATTTCTTACAGTTGGTGATTCTTTTACCGATATCTGCTTTGCAAAATATTCCATTCTTCATAGGTAATGCTAACACGCAAGTCAATATCCTAAAACTTGATCCATTGGTTGGTGTCTTGTTTCGAGAGATGTTTCCATTTCCTGAAGCCCTTGTTCTTGAGTCTCTTGGCACTTACTAGTGGTAATTACTTTCTCCTTCAATGATCATGCATATCTTAGTTGAGCTAGAAGCAACCTACTGTGGCCACATCATGTTTTTAAGATACATACCTACACATATTCTCATTGATAGTTAGAGTGCATAGGTGGTTGTAAGAAATCTAGTGTTTCATGTGTGCACAAATAACATTGAGGTCCATTATCATTATGTTAGAGAGTGCCTTCATGCTGGAGATATTGAATTTGTATATTTGTCTACACAAGATAATGTGGAAAACATACTCAACAAAGCTCTTCTACGCGACAAGTTTGAAGCTTTTTGCAAAGATTTATGCTTAGTACCTTGTGGGGGTTGATATCTCACTTGCTCTATATATTCACATCATTTAGTCAATGGGCTTTATTACATTTATGTGTGGCTCAAGTGGATTTGATGTGACTCGTTTCCCTATGCATGGGCACATTTACTCTAGTGCTGGCTAGAGGTATTTTCCCCAAATAACCATATATAGATGATATAATCATGTGTGGTGGTACCGTTTACTTAGGGATACAATTATAGCTCTCACTTCATTCACTGTATTGCTCATATTGATAGAGAGCTCTTCCAACCACTGTGTCTCTATGCTTGGATCTTCTTCTTTCCTTTTGTTATGTACCTCTAGTTGTGCTTACTTACTCACACACCCAACAAAAAGTAATAATTTTTATAATGAGAAAGTTGTTGGTTTAATCATTCAAAAAAACACAAACGGAAGGTATAGAATGATCACGTTTTTCAACCAAAATATAAAGAACGGAATGAATTTCAAACGAAAAAGTAACTCATCAATTTACCATCTAATTAATCTTTTGAAAGAATCGGAGCACGCCTCTGGAGGAATCAAAACCCACAACACCCACAACTTTCTCCAAGGCTTATGACCATGAGGTAGTATCGATGAAAAACCAACGAGAAACGTATGGACCATCACCTAACAGACAAGTTATACCTTTTGTTATGAGAAAGTTGTGTTGTTTCATCATGCAACAATAAAGAGCCGTAAGGTATAAAATAATCATATTTTGATACTAAAATAGACTATGGACTGAGTTTTAAAAGACCATGTAACTCATGAATTTAGCATTTTGATCTTTCCAAAGTAAGCAGGCAATTCAGTTTTGTACGAAGTGCAATCGAGACAAGTTTCGCAACTAACACTTCATTGGAGGAGTCCTTGTGCCAAAATTTAG
The DNA here is from genome assembly GCA_020310875.1 of Ceratopteris richardii. NCBI lineage: Eukaryota > Viridiplantae > Streptophyta > Polypodiopsida > Polypodiales > Pteridaceae > Ceratopteris > Ceratopteris richardii. The sequence continues at coordinate 120,320 of MU260733.1, forward strand.
TGGCACTATTGGCTGAGTTTAGTGATGTTTTTTTTTTGGGGGATTACAAGGACACAAAGGGACAAGATTCTCATATTTATCGACAATTTTACATAACAAAAACTGGATGCTTATCATGAATCATAATTATGGGAAGAAAGTTAAGGAATAAATTGACCGCTTATTATGTGTCAGGTTCATCCGGCCCATTGAACATGCCAAATTGATGTCCCCAATCATGATAGTTCTTAAAAAAATAAGCAATCGCGAATTTGTGTCATTTATCAAAAGTTGACTGTTTCAATTGTGCTAGATCCTTTTACTTTTTCCCTTCTCGGATAGCATGTTAGATGAAGTAGCCGATCGCAAGATTTACTTTTTTCTACATGGTTATAGTGGATACAATAAAGTTTGTATGGCCAAGCAAGATATCCCAAAGATTGCTTTCATTACAAATTGGGATCTTTATGCTTAGACAGTCATGTGATTTATATTGGGGAATGCTTCGAGAACTTTTCAACGATGTATGTAGGATATCTTCTCCCCATATCATACTAGTTTTGTTTTTCCCGCTGATTTTTTTATCTTGGGTGACAAAAATAACCACCTACATCTCCAAATTTTTTTCCTTAAGTATGAAGAATCCTGATTATGTCTCAATCAAGCTGAATGTGATAAGCTCCTTGGTCACATTTAAATTTCACCATTACCTCTTAGGCCAAAAGTTTACCTTTCATGTTGATCACTATGCTCTTACGTATCTTGTGATCCAATGAAATTTAGGTGGGAAATTGGTTTGTTGTGTTCTACTGCTCCAAAAATTCCTCTATCATGTTATTCATTATCTACGATTCTCCCGCGTTGTGGTTGTATTTCTATCTAGGTTGGATTGTGGTGATGCCGCTACTAGAGTACAAAAATCTTCTCCTGCAATTTACACTTCTCAACCGAATGCCTTGTTGTTCACATGGGAGTCGACTTCCTATTATGATACTATATTAAAATTTTTGACCATGAGTTTTCCTCATGATACTCTCCTATGATGGCTTGCCAAAATCTTGCCTTGTACAATCATCATGTTTGCCTTATTATTGACCATCTATACTACTCTCACCCATTGGGAGCTTGGCTCTGGTGTGTACCGACTCACGAAGCTCCCATGGTGTTAGTTGTTGCTCATCCGAACCCTATCAGTAGTAATTCTTCAATGGACTTAAATAATAAGTTGTTGTAGAGTGGATTGTGGTGGTCTAGTATGTAGTGTGATACATATTACTATGTTTGGGATTTTGATGCTTGCTAGCGAACCGCCAACCTTTTCCATGATCCCATTTCCCACTCTACCCTTTTTTTACCTTTTGAATTATTCTAGAAGTGGGGGTTGTATTTTATTGGACTAATTATTTCTCCTATTATCCTTACTAATAATCTCTATATTTTAACATGTACACACACATACATACACACACATACATACACAGATATACACACATGCATGCATACATACACACACATACACATACACACACATGTACACACATGCATACATACACACACATGTACCCATGTATACATACACACACATATATACACACATGCATACATACACACATATACACACATGCATGTATACATACAAACACACATGTACACACATGCATACATACACACACATATGTACATACATACTCATATACTCACACATGCATACATAGACACGCATACTGTTGGCAGTGGTCAGGGTGGTCAAGGACTTACAAGACAAGGGAGCTAACGTGAAGGGCCAAGCCGGCAAAGCAGTCAAAGAAGATCTGGCAAGTAGGCCATCATTTTTCATGAAGCTGAAGGTGAAGGACAAATCACAGGAGTACATCAAAGAGCTGGATACACAAGAAGGAGCAAGTAGGGAGCTCCAGGAAGTGTATGTCAAATTGTTAGAAGAAATCCCTACAAGAATAGTGATTTTCATCTCTAAAAGCCATTGTAAATACCATTTCATATTTTTTGCTCCATTTTGTACAAGCCAAGGAGTCCTTGAGCTTGAGGAACTTTAGAAGTACCTACCTATCAATTTTCAAATTTTTTAGACTCCGTTTGAGCCCCCAAATAGGCCCTATAACCTAATTTTTAACTAGGTCGAACACTAGGTCTGGACAGGGCCAAAGCTAGTCAAAAAACTATAAAAAGAGCTAGAGAGCTCATTTTTGAGGTTAGATTGTTGTAGAATTGAACTCGTAAGAGCACTTTTGAGTAATCTAAAGAACTCCATTATCTCTCTCTTTGTTCTTGCCGTATGTGCGCGTGTGTGTATGTGTGTGCATGTTAGTGCACTTCTCACTCACGAACTTGTGCCATCACTTGTTCGAGGTCTTCATACCATCCTCACGTCTTCCTGGATTGACATTAAAGGAGGTGCTACTCATCACTGAGGTACACAAAATTATGCTTTATCTTTCCCAACGGACTCTATCTCCAGCGCCTAAATTTTCATGGTCAAGACAAACTGTCCTATGATAGGCAAAAATTTGCTTCTACCTTTCATAAGAGAAATTTTGACATTTCTCTCAGTGTCAACAACAGATTCTCTCTCCTGTCGTCACATTACACGCAGCCTTGGAGGATCAATGGACCTAGCCAACAGCGACTCAGAACCTTTTTGGGTTTGCAACACTCGAGAATTCGATGGATGTATTTCAGGGATTCACATGCCCTACTCAAAACTGCACGGCAGATCATTATTCCTTTCATCATGACTAGAAGAAACGAGATCACACTGGAATATTACATAAAGGCAAGTTTTCAGATGTTATAGCACAATCATATAACCAAATGGATGAAGAGCAAGACATGATGGATCTTTAGAAAAAGAAATGTCTTTCACACATATGAATACTTATTGCCCAGTAACTTGAAGCTTGAAGCTCTACAAGTGCACGTTATTTTTGCAGCGAAGGACAGCGCCTCAAATTCTACCATGATTCTCTATCTGTCAATCACCCAAGCACATCTACTATGGTGTATTCTGCACCTTTTCCACGAACAAACTTCAATGCAAGGACTCAGACATGCATCGTTTGACCCTGGCATTCATCAGTGCTGCATTCCTCCACTAGAGGGAGAAGTAATGGGGAACCATCACAATTAAAACAAAGTCTACTACAATTTAGACGGTGTAAGAACAACTGTTTTGGCATGCGTAGTATGACATCTTCTTCATCAATCCTGTGTGTTCTCCACGTTGTCTTCTACAATAACAATGATGATGCTCATGATTGGGATTCTTTACATTACGCAATGCTGTGGAAACTCATGAAACACTTCTTCCAAGAAGCGGAAGCTTCCACATTTGCCAAACATGCTAAGCAAGCTGCTGACTACGAAAGGGTTAGACACGCGCCCAAGATCACGGACATGGAGATGCAGAGCCCTACCGTGTTCAAAGTTGTTGATGCTGCCGCAAGCTTTAAAAAGAAGAAGAAATATGTAGAGGTCGGGTTGGACACCATCATCTAGCATGGAAAAATAGGCCTGGAGCGATTCATGTGGACGACAGAAGTGCACATATGAGGCTATAAGGGAAGACTAGTGAGCTACAACATTACGGAGAGAGCCATGAGCGGACATCACCTGGACAATTCCTAAAAAAAAACAGAGGATACACTAGTTTGAGAGAGCGTAGTGCTCTGGCTCTCTAAGTTGTTCGCCAACAATCATTAGACAGACATGATTTATGCAAGAGTTATGGAAAAAGTCATACAACTACAGTGCAGTGCAGAAAACGACTTTTCAATAAGTCCAACAAAAATGTGCAAACAAAGGCAACTACCAACAGTGTGCAGAGAATTATGATCATAACATTCACTAGATTCAGACATTATCATACAATCAGAGAAGAGATAGAATACCTACAAAAAACATTAGGAAATAACAGAGCTCTTCATACATATAAATACATACACAAGTCATTTCTAAACCACTCTTTTAGAACTTGCTTTAAATTCTCAACCTCACTTTTACCCACTAACTTTCACCACACTTTAAATTAACTTAATTCACACAACTTACTTTCTCCTCTCTTTTAACCATTTTCATATATACCATTCATTTAAAGTTTCTTTTGAACCTCCTTTAATTGCATCATCTATTCAAACCACTCCTTAAATCACTTTAGTTACATATTTAATTCACACCACATTTTATCTAGCACTCATACACACCACTAGCTATTTATCCATATTAGTTATTTGTTTAATTTAATTTCCCTAAATTTCCTAATAATTCATTTAAATTAAAACTTAGTTTAAAGCTTTAATTAATTTAATACCTTGGTATTTAAATGCACACACATGATTAAAGTAATTAATTATATCATAGTTTAATTTTTAATACATAAATATTTAATTTATAGCTTAATGTATCTAAATAGCAGCTATTCTAGCCCTTTAAATATACTAAAAACCTAGAAAACCTACTTGAAACCCACCAAAAACATATTGAAAACCTTTGGAAACCCCTGAAAACCATTGAAAACCTAGCTTTAGCCCTAACATTAACCAGGAATTAATGCTCCTAACTTAAATATACATGAATGAATGAAAAGTTAGGGTCTTTAAACCCATAATTCAATATTTCATTAACCTAAACACACATTATACGAGTAGTTTAGGGTAAACCATAATATGAACTTTTGTTTTCTTCATCCATTTAAACCTGCAAACACTTAACAAAATATTAGTTTCAAGCAAAACATTATAATAATGAGATTAGAATTAACCAATAAACATTTTTTTTATTTTCCTAGTCATCAATGGGAAGGTTCAAAACTTTCTGACACTGCAGTGTTAAAATGCGGTTCTCCGTCACCGGCACTATAAGATCTTTTAGGTTCTTGGGAGTGGTAGGGGTCTGATAAATCAGAGGCCCTGTATCTTATTTTCCCAATTAACTATTCAATTAGCAGTACAGTAATGTTCAGTATCGAACTCTTCTACAGGTTTACTATTAACTCGCTGGTTAATCTTTTCACAGTACGTAACACAGGAATTATTCATTACCATCACACATATTTATTATCGGTAACTTAACAGTACTACATTAATCACAAATTAATGTAATTAAACAAAGTAAGAGTTAACAGTACTCAGGATTTGATAACACTGCAATATGACGACGTCTCCGCAGATCGCAATCGCCTAAACAGACAGTCTGGCGATCCTTTCGTCTCTCTCTCTCCGAAGAGTCACCGTAATGTCTTTTCATCAATTGATAAAAGGTACAACACTTCGCTATGACCTTTCGGTACGTGCGGTATAAGAAAATATAGAAAATTATGAATTTACAAAATGCCAATCCGGCGGCTTACACTGTCACGCACGGTGGAATTCAACCCGCAACGGAAACAGAGTCAAGGCTTCTCTACGATGCCTTGTATATACATGGTTCTTGCTAACTTGAAAGTTCTAGTAATCTTCTTTTTCAAAGAATCCAGCATGAGCTTTAAAGTTTTCGGCTCTACTAATTGTGCGTTAGTGCGAACTGAACTGGCCGCAATGAATTGACTCATCAAAATTTCCGTCTGAGTATGCAAAAATGCCTCTTGTACATAAAAGTCATTTGCAAGGGCTGCGTCATGGCTCAATCTCATATCTACAATTTGTTTATCGACTCTAAAAAGTCTGTCAGCTTGGACACCTAATTGCTTTTCTCTTCTCTCCAGTTCCTGAGCTTGATACTGAATAGTCTAATAGTAGGCATCTCTTTCCTTTCTAAGCCCAACTACCTCCTTCTCAAGTTGAATCGTAAGACTAGTTTGTGTTTTCAGGGTAGAATTAGCCTGAAATAAATCAGTAGAGACAGCCTGAAGTTCTGCAGTAGTCTGCTTTGCTAAATTTGCCATCTCCTGGCCTCTTTGCACTACTCTATCAAGCTGAATTCGAGCTTCTTCCAATAAATTCCCAAGTGCCACGCGAGCGTCTTCTTTATCCTATACTAACTATTTTAACTGTATAATCTCTGCATCACGAGCATTTAACAAATCATCCTTGGCTCTTAACTCAACCAACGCTGCATCTCTTTGGGCAATCAAAGAATCATGTTCTGCAATCTTTGCTTGGAGTTGGTGAACCTGCATCTGTAAAGCATGGTTTTCTGCTTTTACAACATTCGCTTCCTCCTGTAAGGGGGCAGTGTCAACCTCGAGAATATCCACCTTGTGTTGCAACTCCTATTTGATATTTTCACTAGCCATCTTTAATTGCATTGGTAATTGCTGCGAAAATTGGATTAACATGCGACCCCTGGACTCTAATTCATGAAACATTGGAACCGACAGAGGAAGAGGAGTAAATGGCTGGGATGAAGAGGCTGATAAGAGGTGAGAGAAAGTGGTGGAGAATAATTGGGCGAAGACGATGAGGTAGCCGGTGCGTCAGGGACAATAGGCTGAACTGGGACAATTGGCACCGCAATCTGAATGATAGGCCCCAACACTATTCCGGTTGTCTGTTGCATTGTTGCTTCAGTTTTGGCAATTACAGAGTCCACCAAAACAATCACTTCATTAACAATCTCCGTAACAATAGCTTGCACATCTTTTGGGGTCTCCTGCTGAGAATCCGCATGAGAAGAACTTTCTTCGGAATGAGTAGTGGACGCACTTTGTTCCTGTTGTTGGATTGGAGAAGACTAGGCAGAAGAATCAATGTGAATCAAAGTTGCGGTGTCGTGGAAGATCTCTTCTTCATTTACAGCGTTGGAACCTTGCACCTGGCTCTCCGACGGGCTTATTCGGCTGCATTTCCGGCGAAGGAGTTGGAACAGATCGGCATCATCATCATCCTCTTCCTCGAGCACTTGACCAGATTCTTCATGAAACAAAATGGGAGTGGTTGGAGGTGGTTCGGTGGCTTGGATTACGGGAAAGAATAAAGTGAGGATATGGGGAAGATGCGAACGCGGAATATGACCGTTGTTAACTTGCTTAATAACCGTAACACATTCACGATGAATGCGCTGAAAATAAAAAGAGGTGAAGTTAACAGGCTCACAAGAAGCCATGTCAATCATCGAATAAAAGGGACGAGAAATCCCATAGGTTCGTTTCTGTAAATTGAGGATAACAACTAAGAATTGTAATACGGTACGTTCAGGGTCAGGGTGACATAAAATGGCATACTCATTCGATGAGTGCCGTGGGAATAATTCGATTATGGTAGCGACAGGAAGGAGAGGACTATTCTCCAATCCTTCCGTAGGGAGACGGAAAGCTTCAGCAAACGACGCTAAGGTGATGACTACACGGGATGGGAAGTAGGTGATGGGCCAACACTGCTCTGTAGTAGGTGTAGCGGCAATAGCAGAAATGATCTGTGCATAAAAAGGTTGACACTCCACTGAATGCCAAGGCAATTCAGGGAAGTTCAACAGACCTCGGATCCGCACAAACTCACTCACGTCCGGGGTGAGTCCTTCACGGAAGGTAGCAATGTTGGCTAGGGCTTCCATGATGCGCACACAAAAGCTCAAGAACACGAGGACACAAAAAACACAGAGCACAGAACACACAGACACAATAGCGATTAGCTGTGACAGGACTCATATTAAGTAGACACACGACAATGTGAGGCGATCGGAAACCTTAATCGTCGTGTGGTATTGAAATGATAACCTCCATAATTATGGCGTGCATGCATGTGCAGGATCAGTAACATAGGGCGGCGATTAATCATAATTAGATATCAAAACGAGGAGATTTACGGTCTATATTCAATCAGAAATGCGGAAATAAAAAGAAAATAAGCGACATGCGGAAAAATGAGGAACACGTTAGTGGTGATCAGGCGGTTGGTGATATGGGCGCAGCTTTGAACCATTGATTACTTTGGGAAGAGGGGCTCTAGTCAAAGTAGTCAATCGAAAAGTAGCGGGTCCCACTTGCTCACTAATCCGGTAAGGACCAAACCACCGTAATTTAAATTTTCGAGCAAAATGATTTGCTTTAGCATTATAAAAGAGCACAAGCTGGCCCACCGTAAAAACCTGAGTCTTGAGGAACCGATCATGGGTACGGGCTTGTCACAACTAAACTTCTTGAAGAACCAACAAACTTTCCCAACGATGTTCATCCAAGGCTGTGAGTGCTTCCAACCGAAATGGCAAAGAGTCTTCGGGTAACAATTTCTGATTTATGGCTACGCGTAGGCTGGGCACCACAATCTCCATCGGTGCGATTGCTTCCAACCCATAAGCAAGCTTGAAAGGAGTCATTCCGGTTGTTACTTTGTATGTAGTCCGGTATGCCCATAAGACTGCGGGTAGTAACTGATCCCAACATTCTGGCAATTCCATAATCAATTTGTGAAGCATATTCAACAACGTCTTGTTGGTGCTTTCAGCCAACCCATTGGCACGTGGATAGTACGGTGAACTGAATTTATGCAGAATTTGAAAAGTGTGCATTAGTACTCGCACTAAATTGTTGGCAAAATGTGTTCCTTGGTCTGTTAGAAGTTCCAGGGGTAATCCATAACGTGGAAAAACGTCCTTCATCAGGCATTTTGCCATCGAAATAGCTGTGGCTGACCATAAGGCCCAAGCTTCCGCCCACCTGGTGGCATAATCTGTACAAGTCATGATGTATCGATTGTTGCTAAGGGTCGCTGGTGGTGTGATTGGCCCAATAAAATCAAGACCCCACTTCTGAAAGGGTTCCAAAGGTGATACAGGTTGCAAAGGAAAGAAGTGGTGCTATAATGGTTGTCCAGATGGTTGACAAGTGTCACACTGCTGCACAAACTGAGTCACATCTTTGTACATGGTAGGCCACTAAAGCCCACTTTGCAGAATTTTCCGGTGAGTAAGATCTGCTGCAAAATGTCCACCGGAGGGTATCGAATGTGCCATAGCAATAACTGAGTTTACTTCATGTGGTGGAATACAACGAAGTAAAACACCAGTATGATCCCTGTAGTACAACTGACCTACAATCAACCGGAGTCTGCGATTGTAAACTGCAATTTTCTGCCACAGAGCAGGAGGAGTATGAGAAGGAAGACACCCATCAGTTAGAAAAGTTAGTAATGTATCATAATAGGTAGATGGCACAGGAGGTTTTGTAGATTCGTCCCAAGCTGGCTCAGTAGCGTAAATTGCCGGTGTAGTGTCATCAACGCCCACCAGAGCTTCACGAAATCCAACCGAGATAGAAAATCTGCCAAGGCATGTGCTGTGTCGGGTCGATGAATCACTTCATGGTCGAACTCCTATAATAATAAAACCCATCGAGCCAAACGAACACCTAAATGTTGCTGCCGGACCAAATACACAAGTGCGGCATCCCTAGGCAGTATCGAATTTGTTAGGGACACCCCCAGGTGGCAGAAGAGTAGGCCTGTTAAGCACAGTTATCGAAGGATCGGAACCAGTTAGCAGTGATTCTAGTACCATTCCGGTGACACATGATGAGATTCTGGTAGATTCCGGTGTAATTTCGGTATAATCTGAAGAAGGTACAATAACTTCGGAGTGTAAAGGGATGCAGTGCGTAGTTGACCCGACACTGTCTGGTCAGAATTCGAATCTTTCTAAGGATAAAGTTGTGTTACCTAGAGAGATCATTGCAGGTGATAGAGTACCCTGGTTTGGGGATAGTTCGACAAATTCCGATGACAGTTTGGTACCAGTTTCGGGGAATTTACAGTTTTTCGATGATAGTGTGATACTCCCTGGTGAATCTTCATTTCGGACACCACTATTCGGGGCAAACTTACCTACTTGGGATAGCAAAGCTCAGGATAGGCTATTCCAATTGGAAATCCGTAAGAGGTTGAATGTTATTTTTGAGCAGGAAGGTGAGCAGTCTGACCATACAGATTCCACAGGACAAGAAACACCTCCTCAGAACTCACGAGACAGCAACGGTAACACTACTAGCACCATGAGTGGTCAACAATAGCAACAACAACAACAAGAACAACAGCAGCAATAATAACAACCACTTCCAGTTCGACCGGTTCCAACAAGAGTAACTTACACAAAGTTCGGTGGATTCCTAGGTGACGACATTGATGCACATGTACGCACCTTTGAGATAAGCTATCTAGTGCTAAACCATCCACCCGATCCGGCATGCAAGGCCATCGTGTTTCAGTCAACATTAGTCAATGAAGCAGCGAGATGGCTAACAGAGTATGATTTCAACCATTTCATTACCTATGAGGCGATAACGGATGCGTTTTTACAGAGGTTCCGGCTGAAGAAGAACCCTATCGAATTTTTTGATTACTTGCAGAACAATAGGCAGAAGCCGCATCAGACTGTTTAGGAATATGCAACATTGTTTAGGACTCATTTAAGACAACTGCCTCCGGCACATGCTAACCTACCGGATGATGTTATAACCCAGTGGTTCATTAACGGTCTGACACCACAACTAAGACAAATCATGATCATCCGCTGTGTGGGGGCTATGACACTGGATGCTGTTATTTCGATGGCCCTGCAAGTAGAGCATAAGGTTGGAGGATTCACTGAAGACTTGGAGTGGATGAAAGCCAGTAAGAACATTATAGATGATCCGACTAAATAGATGTATTGCTCCAAGTGTAAAAATCCATGGCACACCAGTGCTACATGCGCCCTTAATCAGATGTATTGTGCCATCTGCAATACCACCGGACACTCAACAGAAAATTGTGCGTATAATTCCAAGGTGCAGGGACGAGCAGCTGTAAACGCTATTATACAGGAACCAAGGCAGCCAGCAACCCACTACGTGCCACCGCAGATGCGAAACAATCAGCCGCAAGGATGCAGACATTATCGGGGGACAACGAAATACCAATTTCAATGCAAATCGATGGCAAGCAAGTACATTACCGGAAGGTACTTCTCTGCCATCACCTCGATGTCATTTTTGCGGTGAGCTTGGCCAGATCCAGAGATTTTGCAAGGATGCAGCCGAATATAACAAGCGGAAGGAGCATCAAAACCTGATGACCAACAGGGTCTATATCTCACCAGTGGAATCACAAGCAACAGTGGTCCAGACAAGATCGGGTAAGCAATTGCAACCAGCAGTTGAGGTGTTTGAACCTGGTATCCGGGAACATCAGCGAATGTATACCAAAGCTAGCCAATGGGCAGCTAAAGAGCAAACTGTGTTCCCCGATCCAGTTCCGGTGACACACGTTCCCCTACCAAAGGCGAGAGCAACTGAACAAGATTCTACCCCAGTAACCGTAGAATCATCAGTGGAAGCGGTGAAGAGTACAATTCAAATAGATCAGGTATGGGATATTCTCTCTAAGGCTTCAATTACACTCCCTTTGGGGCAGCTACTCGCCTTGGTGCCAGGAGTTAGGCATCAAATTCAACAACAGGTCAGTCCTGGATCTCCCAGTACTTCGGCGACTGCAACAATATAATCGGAAATTGATTCTACGGTGGATCATTCTGTCCCATTAATCATTGTCTGGCATAAAAATCAAAGATTACTCAAGTGCTAATTGATGGCGGTTCGGGTGTGAATATAGCAACTGCGGCTCTCTGCAACAAGTTAGGGTGCACCCAAATCGAGCCCGTCCAATTCTTTGTCAGAATGGCAGATCAATCCCGAGTCCATCCGGTGGGACTCGTACGGAATATCTTGATTACTTTGCAGGGCACCACGTTTAAAATGACTTTTGTAGTCTTAGAACTACGAGAATCCAGCCTTGATTACAATCTACTTTTCGGTCGACCATGGTTGAAACAAGCCAAAGTTATACAGGATTGGTCAGCATAGGAATTGACTTTCAAAGATAATCACCGTAAATATGTTGTTAAACTCGATGCATTTCTAAAGAACAATAAAGATTTGATCTCCTTAGGTACTATCGATCTTCAATCTGTAGCGGACAACTGGAGTTCGGCAGCGTGTACTGTTGTTCCCGTGACCGGAGAGGCGAATGCACATGATAGTGTTGCTATGGATGGAGTCACCCTACATCCATTCTTATAGTTAGTTGACGATCTGGGGAAACCTTAACAATTTTATGTCCCGAAAGACCAATTAGTAACATATAATTTGGGTGATGAGGCTAACCCGCTACCTGTTAAGATTAAGGCAAGATTGTCTGAGGCATTTCAAGAAGATTTGATCCGGCTCCTTCGTGAGTTTTTCGATGTGTTTGTTTGGGACTATCGCGATATGAAGGGTCTTGATCCGCAGATCTATCAACATCGCGTAGTGCTCAAACCTGAGGCGAAGCCAATTAAACAATCGAGTTACCGAATGAACCCTAATTATGCAGCATAGGTCAAAGCAGAACTCGATCGATTACTGAAGGTGGGCTTCATTGTACCAATCGAACACGCTGAATGGATATCTCCAATCATGATTGTTCCAAAGAAAAATAAACAGCTACGAATCTATGTGGATTACCGAAAACTGAATGCGGCCACGGTGCCTGATCCATTTCCTCTCCCCTTTCTCGACACAATGCTAGACAGGGTGGCCGGGCATGATATGTATTCATTTCTCGATGGCTACAGTGGTTATAACCAAGTGCGAATCGTAGAGCAAGACATACCGAAAATAGCCTTCATTATGAATTGGGGTGTTTATGCTTGTACAGTCATGTGGTTTGGGTTAAGAAATGCCCCAAGCACATTTCAACGGTGTATGCAAGAAGTTTTTTCACACTATTTGACTACTTTCATGCAAGTATACTTGGATGTCTTTTCCTTATTTGGTAAGATTGCGACGCACCTATATAATTTACAGCGTTGTTTTGAAAAATGCCATGAATACCGGTTGTGCTTGAATCCGACAAAATCTATGTTTGCGGTTTCTTGTGGCGAACTCCTCGGCCACATTATCTCTGAGCAAGGCATACAAGTTGATCCAGAAAAAGTTGTAGCGGTGTTGCACGCACCAGTCCCCACAACACCAAAAGAAGTTATGCGCTTCCTGGGACAGATTCGGTGGCATGGTCGACATTTACGGTGGTTAGCCCATTTGGCAACACCATTTAATCGGCTAATGACTAGTACTCTACAACAGTTCGAATGGACTCTAGAATGCCAAACTACATTTGATCGTTTAAAAGGATTATTTACTCAGGCCCCAATTTTGCAACCACCGGATTGGGAGTGCCCGTTCCATGTCTTTGTTAACGCATCGGACATAGCCATTGGAAGCGTTCTAATGCAGCAAACTGACGTGGTTCCGGCCGGTCTATTATGCAAGTCGCTGTCTAGCCCCTGCTGAAAGGAACTATTCAATGACTGAAAGAGAATGTCTCGGGTTGGTGTATTTTGTGAAGAAATTCCAACATTATTTGCTAGGCCGAAAATTCACCTTCCACGTGGATCATGCTACACTTGTGTATTTGGTCCGGCAACAACATTTAGGTGGTTGGCTCGATGGGTTTTATTACTACAGGAGTTCGACTATGAAGTGATTCATCGACCCCGCACAGCACATGCCTTGGCAGATTTTCTATCTCGGTTGGATTCTGGTGAAGCTCTGGTGGGCGCTGATGACACAACACCGACAATTTACGCTACTAAGCCAGCTCGGGACGAATCTACAGAACCTCATGTGCCGTCTACCTACTATGATACATTACTAACTTTTCTAATTGACGGGTGTCTTCCTTCTCATACTCCTCCTGCTCTGCGATGGAAAATTGCAGTTTACGGTCGCAGACTCCGGTTGATTGTAGGTCAGCTGTACTACAGGGATCATATTGGTGTTTTACTTCATTGTATTCCACCACATGAAGCAAACTTAGTTATTGCTATGGCACATTCGATACCCTCCGGTGGACATTTTGCAGCAGATCTTACTCAACGGAAAATTCTGCAAAGTGGGCTTTGGTGGCCTACCATGTACAAAGATGTGACTCAGTTTGTGCCGCGGTGTGATACTTGTCAACGATCTAGACAGCCATTATAGCACCACTTCTTTCCTCTGCAACCTGTATTACCTTTGGAACCCTTTCAGAAGTGGGGTCTTGATTTTATTGGGCCAATCACACCACCAGCAACCCTTAGCAACAATCGATACATCCTGACCTATACAGATTACGCCACCAGGTGGGCGGAAGCTTGGGCCTTACCATCTGCCATAGCTGTTTCGATGGCAAAATGCCTAATGAAGGACATTTTTCCACCTTATGGATTACCCTTGGAACTTGTAACAGACCAAGGATCACATTTTGCCAACAATTTAATGCGAGTACTAACACATACTTTTAAAATTCTGCATAAATTCAGTTCACCATACTATCCATGTGCTAATGGGTTGGCTAAAAGCGCCAACAAGACACTGTTGAATATGCTTCACAAATTGATTATGGAATCGCCAGAACGTTGGGATCAGTTAATACCCGCAATCTTATGGGCATACCAGACTACATACAAAGTAACAACCAGAATGACTCCTTTCAAGCTTGCTTATGGGTTGGAAGCAACCGCACCGATCGAGGTTGTAGTGCCCAGCCTACGCGTAGCCATAACTCAGAAATTGTTACCCGAAGACTCTTTGCCATTTTGGTTGGAAGCACTCAGAGCCTTGGATGAACATCGTTGGGAAAGTTTGCTGGTTCTTCAAAAAGTTCAGTTGCGACAAGCCCGTACCCATGATTGGTTCCTCAAGACTCCAGTTTTTACGGTGGGCGAGCTTGTGCTCTTCTATTATGCTAAAGCAAATAGTTTTGTTGGGAAATTTAAATTACGGTGGTTCGGTCCTTACCGGATTAGTGAGCAAGTGGGACCCGCTACTTTTCGGTTGACTACTTTGACCGGAGCCCCTCTTCCCAAAGTAATCAATGGTTCAAAGTTGCACCCATATCACTAACCACATGATCACCACTGACGTGTTCCTCATTTTTCCGCGTGTGGCTTATTTTCTTTTTATTTCTGCATTTCGGATTGAATATAGACCGTAAATCTCCTCGTTTTGATATCTAATTATGATTAATCGCTGCCCTGTGTTACTGATCCTGCACATGCATGCATGCCGTAATTATGGAGGTTATCATTTCAATACCGCACAATGATTAAGGTCGCCTCAGATCGCCTCACGTTGTCGTGTGTCTACTTAATCTGATTCCTGTCACGGTTAATCGCTATTGTGTCTGTGTGTTCTGTGCTCTGTGTTTTTTGTGTCCTCATGTTCTTGAGCTTTCGCGTGCGCATCATGGAAGCCCTAGCCAACGTTGCTACCTTCCGTGAAGGACTCACCCCGGACGTGAGTGAGTTTCTGCAGATCCGAGGCCTATTGAACTTCGCTGAATTGCCTTGGCATTCAGTGGAGTGTAAACCTTTTTATGCGTAGATCATTTCTGCTATTGCCACTACACCTGCTAGAGAGCAGTGTTGACCCATCGCCTGCTTCCCATCCCGTGTTGTCATCACCTTAGCGTCGTTCGCTGAAGCTTTCCGTCTGCCTACGGAAGGATTGGAGAATGGTCCTCTCCTTCATGCCGCTACCATGATCGAATTATTCCCACGGCACTCATCAAATGAGTACGCCATTTTATGTCGCCCTGACCCTAAACGTACTGTATTACAATTCTTAGTTGCTATCCTCAATTTACAGAAACAAACCTATGGGATTTCGCGTCCCTTTTATTCGATGATTGACATGGCTTCTCGTGAGCCTATCAACTTCACCTCTTTTTATTTCCGGTGCATTCATCGTGAATGTGTTACGGTTATTAAGCAAGTTAAAAAGGGTGATATTCCGCATTCACGTCTTCCCCATATCCTCACTTTTCTCTTTCCCGTAATCCAAGCCACCCAACCACCTCCAACCACTCCCATTTTGTTTCATGAAGAATCTGGTCAAGTGCTCGAGGAAGAGGATGATGATGATGCCGATCTGTTCCAACTCCTTCGCCGGAAATGCAGCCGAATAAGCCCGTCGGAGAGCCAGGTGCAAGGTTCCAATGCCGTAAATGAAGAAGAGATCTTCCACGACACTGCAACTTCGATTCATATTGATTCTTCCGCCTAGTCTTCTCCAATCCAGCAATAGGAACAAAGTGCGTCCACTGCTAATTCTGAAGAAAGTTCTTCTCATGCGGATTCTCAACAAGAGATGCCAGAAGATGTGCAAGCTATTGTTACGGAGATTGTTAATGAAGTGATTGTTTTGGTGGACTCTGTAATTGCCAGAACTGAAGCAACAACGCAACAAACAACCAGAATAGTGCTGGTGCTTATCATGCAGACTACGACGCCAATTGTCCCAGTTCAGCCTATTGTCCCAGAAGCACCGGCTACCTCATCGTCTTCGCCCAAGTATTCTCCACCACCTTCCCCTCACCTCTTATCAGCCTCTTCATCCCAACCACTTACTCCTCTTCCTCTGCTGGTTCCAATGTTTCATGAATTAGAGTCCATGGGTCGCATGTTAATCCAATTTTTGCAACAATAAGCAATGCAATTAAAGATGGCTACTGACAATATCAAACAAGAGTTGCAACACAAGGTGGATATTCTCGAGGCTGACATTGCCCCCTTACAGGAGGAAGCGAATGTTGTAAAAGCACAAAACCATGCTTTACATATGCAGGTTCAGCAACTTCAAGCAAAGATTGCAGAACAGGATTCTTTGATTGCCCAAAGAGATGCAGTGTTGGCTGAGTTAAGAGCCAAGGATGATTTGTTAAATGCTCGTGATGCAGAGATTATAAGGTTAAAACAGTTAGTACATGATAAAGAAGACGCTCGCGTGGCACTTGGGAATTTATTGGAAGAAACTCGAATTCAACTTGATGAAGTAGTGCAAAGAGGCCAGGAGATGGCAAATTTAGCAAAGCAGACTATTGCAGAACTTCAGGTTGTCTCTGCTGATTTACTTCAGGCTAATTTTGCCTTGAAAACACAAACTAGTCTTACGATTCAACTTCAGAAGGAGGTAGCTGGGCTTAGAAAGGAAAGAGATGCCTACTATTAGACTAATCAGTATCAAGCTCAGGAACTGGAGAGAAGAGAAAAGCAATTAAGTGTTCAAGCTGACAGACTTTCCAGAGTCGATAAACAAATTGCAGATATGAGATTGAGCCGTGACGCAGCCCTTGCAAATGACTTTTATTTGCAAGAGGCATTTTTGCAGACTCAGACGGAAATTTGAATGAGTCAAGTCATTGCGGTCAGTTTAGTTCGCACTGACGCACAATTAGTAGAGCCGGAAACTTTAAAGCTCATGTTGGATTCTTTGAAACAGAAGATTACCAGAACTTTCAAGTTAGCAAGAACCATGTATATACAAGGCATCGTAGAGGAGCCTTGACTCTGTTTCCGTTGTGGGTTCAAGTCCACCATGCGTGCCAGTGTAAGCCGTCGGATTGGCATTTTGTAAATTCATAATTTTCTATATTTTCTTATACCGCACGTACCGAAAGGTCGTAGCGAAGTGTTGTACCTTTTATCAATTAATGAAAAGACATTACGCTGACTCTCCGGAGAGAGAGAGACGAATGGAATCGCCAGACTGTCTATCTGGGCGATTGCGATCTGCGGAGACATCGTCGTTTTGTAGTGTTATCAAATCTTGAGTACTGTTAACTCTTACTTTGTTTAATTACATTAATTTGTGATTAATGTAGTACTGTTAAGTTGCCGATAATAAGTCTGTGTGACGGTAATGAATAATTCCTATGTTATGTACTGTGAAAAGATTAACCATCGAGTTAACAGTAAACCTGTAGAAGAGTTCGATACTGAACATTACTGTACTGCTAGCTGAATAGTAATTGGGAAAATAACAGCCTCTGATTTATCAGACCCCTACCACTCCCAAGAACTCAAAAGAGCTTAAAGTGTCGGTGACGAAGAACCGCATTTTAACATATACATAAAGATGAGATGCCTCTGAAACCTATGATGGGTGGACGTGCATTCTCTAAGTGGGGAATAGACTTTGTAGGCCCTATTAATCCCCCAGCTAAGGGTTCCCATGGAATACATTATTGTGGCCACAAATTACCTAAACAAGTGGGTAGAGGTAAAAGATACGACCAAGAATGATGCTTTGACGACTGCTAAGTTCTTATTTGAGAATGTGTTCACTAGATACGGGCTACCTATAGAGCTAGTTAGCGATAGAGGCACTCACTTCTTGAATGAAGTTATTGAAAACCTCCTTCAAGAGTTCTTGGTGATACACAAGAAGTCTGCCCCCTATCACCCACAAGCCAATGGGCAAGCCGAAAGCACAAACAAGATTCTATGCAATGTATTGACTAAATTGGTGAATAATAAACGCTGTGATTGGGACAAACAGCTACACCATGTTGTTTGGACATACAGAGTTGCCTATAAAACGGTACTCCAAGACACACGCTTTCAGATGGTATTCGGTCAAAATGCAGTGCTACCATTGGACTTCTTGATACCTACATTGAAAGTAGCATAGGAGCATGAGTGGACGGGTCATGAACTCTCTTCGAGGATTTTTGATCTGGAATGACTAGGTGAAACAAGACTAAGAGCGGCAGCAGGAATATATGTAGCTAAGAAAAGACAGAAGGCATACTTCGATGCCCACGTTAAAGATAAAGGCTTGAAAGCACGAGACCTAGTTTTAGTGTACACTTTGAAGCAACATGCAAGGAAACTAGAGAAGAGGGGTTATGGACCTATGATCATAAATAGGATTTCCACAAGTGGAGCAGTTCAATTAGCCACTCTAGAAGGCGACATCCTACCAAATTACATTAGGGGATACAGAGTCAAACTTTATCAAGAACCCCTAACTGAGGAAATGCTCAATCGACTCAACACTGCTAAGAAACGCAAGGATGAGGAAAAACGAATTCGAGAAGAAGCACATGCAGAAGGAGTGGAACGAACTTGAAGGATGACGTTGAGAAGACATGGTAGAGATCAGCCTAGGACAGATGACTATGCGCTCCCAGGATATCATATGGCTATGTGTGAAGTTTTAGGTATTAGCTCTCAAAGAATAATTGATTGACATCCTTTTGTAACCTTAGAGATAGGACAAGGAAAGAGTGGAAGGAATGTAAGGGCCTTGATTGACTCAGGTGCAGCCATTAGTGCTGTTAATTTTTCTTACTGTCAAAAGTTGAAATTAAATGTCAATCCTATAGAAGCATATCTCATAAGATTAGGGGACGTGGAGACCCCTTGCATGGGCGAGGTGGAACTTCCTCTCTACATTCAAGATGTTTTACTGACAGTTAAAGTACTAGTGTGTCAAGATGAGGATCTCACTGAGCCTCTTGTCTTGGGTCAAGACTAGATCTATGATCACGCAGTCAACCTAAACCTAAGAAGTGGACTTCTTCAGGTATGGGTAAATCAGAGTCGAATTACAATTGCGTTAGACAATGGAGCACTCAAGGAACTAAGAAAGGCACACACTCCTCGTCCTTCCAGGAGCACACATGAAGATGACCATGCTATTCTTGTCCAAAACTATGTGATGCAGAGGGATGATTATGTCAACAAAGAAGTCAAGGATACGATGGAAATCCCTTCTTTTCCAAAGGCCATAGGGATGTAGCAACCAGAGGCAGATAAAATGCAGAAGCAATAGACTACCTATGCTCGAAGCCAAAAGAAAGTACAAAGCAAGGTGTCCAAGCCACCAAAACAAATGTGGGTGCGGAAAGGCGAGCATCCTATTGTGGTCAAGCCACAACAACTGGCTCAACTTCCTTTTAGTGATCAATGACACGACACTAATAAGAAGTCTTCCAAAAATTCTTCTGTGAAAGTGAAGTCTATCTGGGTACCCAAGAAGTCGATGAAGGCTAGCCCACAATCAAGACAAATTTGGGTGCCTAAGGCTTGCTTGCAGACTCAAATAGCTACACAAAGACCACACCCTATACAACATGGTTCACTCACTCGAATAACGGAAACCCACTCCTATTTGACACACACGAACACATCTTCGCCCATGAGCACGAGAAGAATCACGTGTAAATGGGTCCCTAGAAAGCCTCCTTTCCAAGCACAAACTCTCACAAAGCCCTCGAAAGTCTCCACGAAACCAAAACCGAAAGCCACCCAGTGTGTTTCGCTGCCCAAAGCTTGTAATAAACCCCTCGACCCCACTTGCAAATTCACCCCCACCTACTAACTGCATCGTGCTCACACGTCAGCTTTCCATTTAGCTCTTAGGACAAGTGATCCACTAACTACACCCACAATCACCGAGCACCCACTGACTAACTAACTTATCACTAAAAACTCATGTTAATGTTGAAACGGGGACACATGAGCACTTGGTGTCCATTTGCAATGTTAACATTCATTTGTATATTCTCACAGAACCAGTGACCAGTCCCTTCAATATGGTCGAGGCTGCAGGAACTAGCTCCCACGCAGGCACCAACCCTCAGATCGTGGACATTGAAAGTCTCCCCATTGAGGAGGAGTTGAAGGAAAGACCAATTGCATTGAGAGCATAACATGCCAAACCTATTCAGAATCCTCCCCAGGGGCACACATCACCAGTAAGCAAAAACTCGCATTGGTTCAATGATGTGGCAGGACCTCTTGGGGAAGGCACTTATTTGTGGGAGGTAGAAATAGAGTTCAACGGACGCTAGGATCGGTATCACTTCTTTACCAGAGAATTTGAGAGGCTACAAAACAATGAAGGGTTGAAACCAATATGGAAGAAGGATGGACTATACGATTATTTCAAAGCTCAGTTACCCAATCCGGACTTTCTACGATGTTCATACTTGATTAGCACCCTCACTTGCAGTAAAGAGAAAAAGGGGTATAGCACCTTTGTGTTACCATGTCTTACAAGAGGTAATGAACTGAAGCGCTTCAAATTGACAAACAATTTGGTAAGGGAAGCTCTCGATATGAAAGGTATGCATATCCCCATAGAGAAAGAGACAATGGTCCTAGACAACATGAAGAACAGGAACCTGACTAAACTTAAGGACATGGTGGCAATGACACCAACTATTGCTATTCATCTTCGAATGTGCATGCAACATTTTGCATTCCCTGCTCAAGAGAGATTCACGATGCCACCCAAGAAGATATGGTTCAGTCTATATTTAGCAGACGCCTTCAATTTGACGATCGACATGCCTCATTGGATTATTGACCAAATACACTTGGCACATCAATGGTGGTATAAGAAGCAAAACTCAGTACTTTATGGATGTTGTGCTCTCACAAGGATTGTTTACCGATGCTTGGCATATGATGTGCCAATTCAAAGAGCACTTGTTTGGACCAGGGTTCAAGAATTTCAACGAAGACTATCAGCCGCAGGGCCTCCATCCAAGAAAATGAGGGGAGCAGTTCAGATGCCATGTGCACAAGCCTGAGGTGCTACACTGACACCGGACACAACTCCACGACTTCCGAGGTGCATGCAACCCTTTACCATTAGACTACCAAGGAAGAGTGTCGAATGGCCATATCTGGTATTTCCACCTATACCCACCGACTTAAAGTCCCCTCATGGCTTTACATTGGAAGATCTAACTGATGAGCAGGTAGCCAGAATAATTAATGCTACTAATTTGGAGGTTGAGGTAGAGCAAGCAAGCGGGCAACAGACCGTCACAGACCAACCCCATCCAATCCAACCAGAAGTCATCGAAGTAGATGAAGATGAAGAGGAGACTATAGAAGAGGAGCAAGGGGATGAACAAGAAGGACTATCCGATGAAGAGGAGCATGAATATGAGCAAGAAGTTGTACCGAAACTTGAAGGTGCCCCTGCTTATACGAAGCAATTGAAAAGACTGTATGCTATCATCAACTGGGTTCAAGAACAACACAAACTACCCCTGGCAGCAAGAAAGGCCCTAATGAACCAGATCTTGGAAGATGGTGTGGACGAGCAATACAGGGCAACCCTTGACATGATTGCTAATTCATTGGGGGTACTTGAGACAGTGCATATTGCTCTCGCACACTCGTGAAGATCAAAGCAAAGATATGGCAGACGTCCCCCTAGACCAGGGAAACAAATGAATATCTTGGTATCAGAACCAGAGGTCACCACATCCACCACCACCGGCACAACCCATACCATTCATCACACTGATGAAGCCCATACCTCAAGTGCACCCCCGTCACCCCCTCTACCACCCTCCCCTCCAACTCCACCACCTTCACCTCCCACTACCAGTGTCACCATCACTGTCACAGCCTCAGAGTCCACTTCCCATACCGAAACACAGACCGTGAGTCAACCCTCACAATCTGCACAACCTATCACCACCCCTATTGAAAATACTACCACTAACACTGTAACTCTAACTATAGCCACTGAAAAGACCATTCCCCCGATCACACTTCCTGGCAGTTCATATTCACAACTACACACACCACTTTACACCTTCACAACCATCACCACACCAACAATTCCCATGTTCACAATCACTCCCACGACTACATCCACATATGACTTCATGGACATATCACCCACTTCCGCACCTCTCCCTCCGCCCATATTTCCACAATCTCCCATTCCCGCACCACCCACTTCACCCTTCTCAAGCACAACATACACACTCCCATTCCCTTTTGCCTACCCTCCTACATTCAACACCTTCCCAGCATCCACTCCTATTAAAAATTTATTTAATACATTGTACCAGTGTATGTCTCAATTACAACAGCATTACCAGCACCTAGATGCTCAGCATACGAGCTTGTTCAGAAAACATGAAATGCTACAAGAAAAATTCATTAATTTAGAGAAGGAGAAGAGGCTATTACAACAGGAGTTTAATACTTTACAGGCACAACATGATCAGTTAGTAGCCAATCCACCCCAGCCAGATACCGAAGAAAAACAACAACTCGATGATATGTTACACGCCCAAATAACGAAAAATCTCAAGCTTCGACGTAACCTCACCTTACTACGAAAGCACATGTCTACAGCACTCGAAGAAAATAAATGACTACAGAAACAGAACGAAGAAAACCTGGAAGCAGCAATGGAGGGTTCACCGTAGGAAATCGACCCAAAGAATTTCAAAGCCATCCCATCGAAAAACATGCAAATCGTATTGGAAACACATGCCGATCTCCTAGAAGCCCACACAGCCTTAGAAAGAGAGCGGGATGACCTACTAAAGCAACTGACAACTCAGCAAGAGTCACCAAAAGAAGTCACAGCCGCCGTAGACACATCTAGTTGAGGAGACTTTTGAAGACCCATATGTACCCATGCCTGCAGCAGGGGGTAAGCAAACAGAGGAAGGAATGGACACAATTGAGATCAAAGCTCCCGAATGGATGCAAAAGTTAGAGAAGATTGATGCAATCCATGATGAGAGAGTGGCAGTACAGATACATTCTATGTCTCGATTGGAAGAAGTCGTTAATAAATCGGATTACTTCAGAAACCTCTCCCATCATCGGTGGATTGGCACGTCCGATGATTTGTATGTTCCATTTTGCGTATTAGTGGCAAATTATAATGCTGAAATAAAGCAGCGCACAACAAAAGAACCAACCTCGGCAACACAATTTGCACTAGATGACATTCCTGCAAGCACCACACACGGGAATATCTTTCAATCTACCTAGAGGATACGTCTGCTTGAAACATACCCTGAGATGGTACGCACTTGGAATAACATGCCTTTATACATCAAGTATAACCCATGCTACTGCCCTGTTTTTCAACGAAGGTCTTGGCTAGAGTACACCAAAACACTTTTGACAGTTAAAGGATGTGAAAAATGGCTAAACTATGTGTACTTAGCACCCCCTCATGGCCAACCCACGGTTAATTATATGATCTCAACCATTTGGCATTGAGCGATCAGATTCAAAAATGTCCCAGATATCATGGCAAAAATGTGCCTCAAAATATTTGAACTAATGTTGGTTACATTGAGGACCTTTCGAAATACCAAAGCACCTCATATATCGGCTCTCGAATTCAATGAAGGAAACCAGGATCTTGTTTATGATATGAGCACCACTCCATCCATCAATGTCGTCTATGCATGGCATGCTCGCATTAAGTATCTACCAGCCTGCTTCAAGAAAACATTTGAGGAAATGTTTATCACGGGGTTCTAGGAATATCATTAAGAGATATTCATTCCCAGACCATCTCATCTGTTACATTTGTTTGCTCTCAAACAAGCTTATATTCAGAGAAGCTACATATGCCACATCCGGAGGTTTCTGGGCGAGTAGACTGGGATGCCCTACTCATCGACTTAGCCAAAGGACTCAGATTAATAGAACATCACCTCGCAACAGATGTGGTGGAATACTACATCCAATGCTCCACTCAACAAGGGTCTGTCAGAGATGACAGATGCGAGAGAGGGGGGAGTGTTGGCAGTGGTCAGGGCGGTCAAGGACTTACAAGACAAGGGAGCTAACGTGAAGGGCCAAGCCGGCACAACCGTCAAAGAAGATCTAGCAAGTAGGCCATCATTTTTCATGAAGCTGAAGGTCAAGGAAAAATTACAGGAGCACATCAAAGTGGTGGATAGACAAGAAGAAGGAGCAAGTAGGGAGCTCAAGGAAGTGTATGTCAAATTGTTAGAAGAAATCCCTATAAGAATAGTGATTTTCATCACTAAAAGCCATTGTAAATACCATTTCATATTTTTGTAGCTGCATTTTGTGCAAGCGAAGGAGTGCTTGAGCTTGAGGAGCTTTAAAAGTACCTACCTATCAATTTTCACATTTTTTAGACTCCGTTTGAGCCCCCAAATAGGCCCTAGAACCTAATTTCTAACTAGGCCAGACAATAGGTCTGGACAGGGCCAAAGCTAGTCAAAAAACTATCAAAAGATCTAGAGAGCTCATTTTTGAGGTTAGATTGTTGTAGAATTGAACTTGTAAGAGCACATTTGAGTAATCCAAAATCTTCCAGTTGATGATCAAAGAAAATGAAATCAACTTAATTGGTGAACTCTAACCTTTTATATCACTGTTGATCAGTTGTGTTGATTGAATTAACTACTTTGAAAGTGTTTATAGGTACAAATGATGATGAAGAATATATGTTCAAAATAGGGTTTACCCTAATTAATCAATTAATGAGTATTTTATATTTATACATGCTAGATTCATGGGTATTTAACCCTAGGGTTTCATAAGTTCATATAATTTTATTTCAATTAGGTTCATCTGAAGGGTCTTAAAAGATTCTAATGGGTTCATGTTAGAGTTTATTTATGTTTCAATGGGTTAATGATAGGAATCAAAAGGGTTTTAATGGGGTTTTGATGGGTTTTAAGTAGGTTTTCCAGGGTTTTAGAATGTTTCAAGGGTTGAAACAATTAATATTTAATGAGATTAATCTATAACTAAACATTGGTTCAATAACAAAAATTAAAATATGGTTTAATTAAGTATTTAATTATATGTGTGCATTTATATACTAAGGTCCTAATTAATTAAATTCTTAACCTAAGCTTAATTTAAAAAGAATTATTTAATTAAGAAATTTAGGATAATTAAATTAAAATGAAGATTAAGTGGATAATTAATGAATGGTTTATATGAGTGGTGTTTAAAGAATGGTGTGAATTAAGTGTGTAACTAAAGTAGATAAAGTAAGTATTTATATGTGTGGTAGCTATATATGTAAGTTAAAAGGGTGGAATAGATAAGTTATGCAGTTAAAGTAGGAAAAGTGAATGGTAGAAAGGATGGTGTGTGAGTGATGGAATTAAAAGAGAAGTTGATAGAGAAAAGTTAAATAAAGTGTGGTAGAGATGTGTGGGTAAAAGTGAGGTTGAGAATTCAAAGAAAGCTCAAAAAGGAGTGATAAGCTCATGACTTCTCCGAGTATATATATGTGTGCTTTGATCATGAATTCCTAATGTTTTTTTTCAAGTAGATTTTCTCTTTCTCTTTTGTTTGATTTTCTTTATCTCCACCTTCTGTGCAGAGACTATCGACCGTTGTTGCACACTGAGGATTGTGATAGATTTTATGATATTTATTTTCTATATAGTTTACTGACTTTAATATATATTAGAGCTTATTCTCTGATTGCTGACGGTGACTTGACCAATGCTCAGAACGCGTTATAGAAAGAGAGCGAGACTTTTCCAAAGTATGAAAATCAGAGCTAGAGAGAACTAGTGGCTTCTGGCGGTAGTCTGTCAGATAGGAATGCGCATAGAGAGAGAGGAGAGCAGCATGGCGACGTTCTCATCAGATTTTTCTGATTTTTTTTATTAATTCTCCTCCAGTCTCCCTCCATTCTCCATGGTAGCGTTCAGGCACGCAGAGCACGAGCTGAGAGAGAGGAAAAGTTAGAGAGAAATAGAGAGAGTGAGAGATGAGAGAGAAAACTTTATTCTTTCCTTACTTCTCCTACAGGGATTTAGAGTGTGTCTGGCGGCGCTCCGGCTGACTATGCATAGATCAAAGCTGGAGATTATTTAGACTCTAGAGAGAGAGGATGATTGAGAGTCTGCCCCACTTCTGATAGTTCTGAGGTCTACTGACTGCCGGACACACGACCATAGAGTTTGGTGCATCATGTTCAAAACAAAATCTGAGAGAGAGATCTGGCGGCTGACAGTTGCGTAGAGAAGTTTTAATAATTGTTTGATTTTGTTCCTCCCTTCACAGACTCTGCGCGTGGCAGCGCCGCAAAGAGAGAGTGAGTGAGAGAGAGAGAGAGAGAGAGAGAGAGAGAGAGAGAGAGAGAGAGAAAGAGAGAGAGAGAGAGAGAGAGAGAGAGAGAGAGAGAGAGAGAGAGAGAGAGAGAGAGAGAGAGAAGAGAGAGAGAGAGAGAGACAGAGAGAGAAATAGAGAGAGAAAGAGAGAGAGAGAAAGAGAGAGTTAGGAGAGAGAGAGAAAGAGTTAATTAGATAATTAGTTAATTAGAGTTAATTAATTTAAATTAAGTATTTAATATTGCATTGTTTAAATAATTACATCTATTTAGTTATATTATTACATTATTTCCATTAGATATAAGTAAGTTTATTAAGTTATTTAAGTGCAAATGTGCATTAATGTATAGAAATACTAACTAAGTGTATTAAGAGTATACATTTAAGGTCGATGCATGTGGTTCTCTGTATGCATACATGAGTTATTAAGTGTTCTATGTATTAGTATGAAATTTTAATTATTGACATAAGCATAAGTGCATATGTATGTGCACATGCATGGAAAGATATGCATGATTAACATGTAAGAGTATGAGAATATGTGTTAGAATGCATTGGCATGAGTGTGAATGCATGTTAGATGTGTGTGTATGTTTTAAGTTAACATGTTAGTGTTTAAGTTAATGAGGGTATCTACATATAAGAACTTATGGTAGGGTGTATTGGCATACATTAGTATGTGTATGAGATTGAATGATTAATGTGTAAGCATATTTGTGCATGTGGTTATATATGAGCATATAAATGTATATGTTTATGTGTATGTTATTCTATAAGTTCATATATAGATGCATGTAAAAGAATGTATGTGCATATGCATGGGAATGTATATATGTCTGTAAGCGAATGAATGAGCATAGGTTAATGTGTGCATTATTGTGTTCATTTCGATAGGGTTAAGTGCTTGAGAACATGTTAGGATGCTAAGTTAAATGTTAGCATGTGCATGAATGTATGTTTGCATGCATGAGCATGTGTATGCTTTAATGTAAGTGAAGTATGTCTTTTATGTTTTTATTGATTTATGTAATATTACTAATACCTTAATGTTTTTGCAGAAACATTGAAGATTACAAGCAATTGAAGTGAAGTGAAGAGAATTGAAATACATTGAAGAAGATTACAGTTGAAGTGATTTGAAGTGAAATGAAGTGAAGTGAAGTGAAGTGAAGTGACAGATTCACGACAAACCATTTACCTTATATCTCCCTTAGTTTCATTTGATCTATATGCTAGTCATATTGGCATATATCTTGTATTAGCATTGATCTTTTAGCTTTAGCAAGAGCATCTTTGTCAAACCTGATTTAATTAATTTATTATCTGTTTTAATGTCTTTAGAAGAGTCGAAAAGCAATGAAGTTAGAGTCTCAATTGAATCAACTAGTACTAATGAAAATTCCAATACTCCAACTGTTGAAAATTTCCCGCCAACTCTAGATAGACCAGAAACCTCCAACTTACCTGATAATTTAGTAGAAGAAACTATTACGGAACGCGTAACAGAAGAGTCATTATTTTTAATCTCATATTATGAAGCTGTTGCTAGATACAGGGTCGCTCGTCCTTACGGTCCATAGCTACTATTAACATTTATGAGAAACTTTAGTTTCAGTCATAGAAATAGGTAATTTAAATTGTTTTGTCATTAGAACCCTTATTTCCATAAGCCTGAGTTTGCTACAGACACCCCGCGTGTGCCGATCGATTTTGGCGGATGGACTGATCCAACATCCGAGCATCCCTCACGCCCCGATATTTGGTGAACCTGACGTGAACAAACGGCGTTGCAACTCAGGAATAAATTTTAATTTTTTCTTGCATGTGCATACATTATATCGACAGGTTGATTTGCAGAAGCTTCTTCATCCGTGGGAGTTGTGGCTGTGTCGTTGGAACATTGCACTCTTCTAGGTGTTGAGGGTTGTTCCCTAGGGAACTGAGCGCCTCCACGAAGAGTGGCAAGTAGCTATCCTCATCTCACCACCCCTTTCATCGACATTAGAAGCAGAAACGTTTGCACAATCATCCATTAGCAACTGATGTATTAGATTTTGATTCTATTAAAAAATTGTATAAAATCTATGCACAATCACTTGTGAGCCTCTTCTTCGATTCAGATTCCAGGTATTTATATTCGAATTCTTCTTGCTTGCACATAGTTAAACGAAAATGACATCTAATGTAGAAAACCTTCTACATGATATGGAATCACGATTAGTTTCCTCTATAGACTTAAAGCTTAATGCTAAGTTTGAGTCCTTAAACTCGTTTCTTTCAATCTTAACTACAATCGTATCTGATTTTAATGCAACTCTTAAATCAATAGATACTCAATTTGATCACGAGTTTAGGAATTTTGAAGGAATTCTTCATTATGAACTATCAAATTTGAATGAAAACATGGAAACATTAGCAAATCATGTAAAAGAAATTTCTTCATTCAAAACTCTTGGTCATGAAATTGCAAGTTTAAAAGAGGGCATTGAAAGGTTAAACAATGAAATACACAAAAGTGCTATATGTGAATGCAAAGATAGATATCATGTACGAGTTCAAAGTAGATCTATGTCTTCCACTGACCAAAACCCTTTACCCAATCATAGAAGAGTCACTCCTAGGCCGTCATATCAAAGACTAAAGAGAACTATAAGATGCTTCTGGTGTGACCAACTAGGTCATACTTATGGGAATTGTATGGCCTATGAGAAAGCATGTAGCCAACAATTGGTATTAGAAAGTGAGCAGAAAATATATGATTATCAAACGCATCTACCATTGAGATTAAACTTAGGTAGAGGAGGAATGATAGACTATTTTGACCAAACAAAATTTAGTCCTAAAATCAAACTTTTAAAACAATGGCAACCTAAGAGTCATAATGAGGAAAGCAACATATGTCAATTACATTCTATGGACACCAAGATAGTGACTAAATGTGAATGCTTGGATAATGATCAAACCTTTCTTAAACCTAAATCTATGAGTAACATTGATATTCAAACTACATTTAAGGATCAAGATACATTGAAAAAGATTAAGAAAGACGAAGATGTAAGGATAAAAGATGATGAAAATGAACAATCAATTGATGAAAATAAAGACATACATGTGGATAAAACAGAACCTAAAGTCAAAGAAAATGACTATAAATGTGATCAAAATAAAACTGATAAAAGAATAGTACAAACATCTGAAGATGAAAATCTTCAACTTCAATTAGAACATGACAAGAATATGGGAAAATGGGTACAAGAAGCCATATGGAAGATGGAAAATAATATCAAAAACTCATCTAAAGTTAAGACAAAGGAGAAGAATTTAAGAGAATAGTTTTATTGTGATGAATTGTTTATTGAAGAGAAAACTCTTCAAATTTTTGATATTGCTTGCTGCATGTATGCCTGTTTTCCTAAAGTTGTTTTGTTTAATGAAGTTTTAATGCTTGAAAAGCTAGTTAAAAGCTTATGATTAAGTTTAATAAAAAGAATTCTAAAATATGAAAACACAAAGTCTGTTGATTACAAAT
Source organism: Ceratopteris richardii (assembly GCA_020310875.1). Lineage (NCBI taxonomy): Eukaryota > Viridiplantae > Streptophyta > Polypodiopsida > Polypodiales > Pteridaceae > Ceratopteris > Ceratopteris richardii. The sequence goes on from MU260733.1 coordinate 150,446, forward strand.
TAAAACTAAAACATGTTTGAAATTATGTTTGCAAATAAGTTTGAACAATATGCTTGTCATTTCCTAAACTTATGATGAACTTATGATTTTCTTTCTTTCACAAATAGGAAGAAATCTATTATGATGAACAATTATGAAGAACATTATTATAATGAAATGATGAATATTTTTGAACAAAATGATTTTGTTTACAGTAATTCTGATGGTATACTTTTAAAAGAAAGAAATATACATGATATATATATGATCATGATAGATATGAAGAACATGAAAATATGATACAATATGATGATGATTATATTGACATACCATATGATGAGTAAGAGGAACTTTTATAATCCAGATATGAATTTTTCATTGGTATCAAAATATGATGCTCATTTATAAAGATACAAGTTCAAATACTTTTAACATTATGATTTTTCCTAAATTTTATGAATTTCGTTACATAGGTTGAAAAACCTAATGTGAAACTTATGATTTTATTACATAGGTTGAAAAACCTATTTTAAAAAATTAAGAATGCATTATTTATGATTTATGATAGTTATAACCACTATGATTTTTCTTAATGATGAAATTTGTATCATGATGAAGATGAATCTGATAGAATCTATGAATTTATATCTGCAAGATAAATGATAATGAAGATTACTTGTAGCTTCTACTTTATGAGTGCTTACAGGTTCTGAAGATGCATTGATCAAAGAAATTGAAGATTTTATGCCAAAAGTTCTGGTGAACTTAAAGAGAGCTGAAGATGGAGTCAATATAGATCAGGTGAACAAGTTCTAAACCTGATTTGTGTTTTAATTTATTATGAAAGTTCATGCATTATCATAATTAGATATGTACATTCTTCAGATAAGTTAAGAAGCTTTTTAAAATTATGAAAAAGTAGAATTTACACTGAAGTAGGAATGTGCTTGAAGAGAAAATAGGAATTAGAGACCTATGGCTGTTATATGAATAGTTGAAGAAACCCTTAACTTGCAACTCCTAGTAGTAGTAGACTTGTTTTATATAGGTAAGCTTCCTTAAATCTGACCCATTTAGCTAAAGAGATCCTAGTTCCCGCTTTAGCTTACCTCTAGATCCTTTGCTCTGATTAGGGGTTAAGCCTTTCCCCTTTATCAAAAAAGTTGCGAAGAAAAATTGAAAGCAGTACATTAATGGTTGGTGCATATGAAAAGAGAGAAAAATGACAAAAAGAAAAATTATGATATGAAAAAAAGAAATGAAAGAAAAATCAAATAATTGCAATAAATCAGTTGTGGTCTTGAAATCACTTCTGAATTGAAAAGCGGGCTATATAAGGCGGATGTATGTTAGAGGGGTATTAGTTTTTTATATCTTAAAGGCAAGTGGTTAGGAGATGAGGATAGAAGGCTTATATAACATATGTTTTACTTATGAACAGAGTTAATAGAAGAGTTAGTACGAACGCTATTTGAATGGATTCTATAGTTTCTTCTAAAACCTGTTTCCAATTCATGCACTGAACGAAAAGGTTGAAATTCAAGCTTGCATAATTTAAAAAGTTTTTCTTTGCTATTTGAAGATGTACTACTGATAGAAGCATTTGTTAATAGACTATTTGAATTTGAGTCATGAATAATTTTCAAAAAGAATTTGATACTACCTTCTATGATTTGCAGAGTTGGCCCATCGAGGACGATGTGCAGGTTTGGTGGCGGTGGATGTCGGGAAGATTTGCATCTTCCAGTTGATGATCAGAGAAAATGAAATCAACTTAATTAGTGAACTCTAACCTTTTATATCACTGTTGATCAGTTGTGTTGATTGAATTAACTACTTTGAAAGTGTTTAGAGGTACAAATGATGATGTAGAATATATGTTCAAAATAGGGTTTACCCTAATTAATCAATTAATGAGTCATGGGTATTTAACCCTAGGGTTTCATAAGTTCATATAATTTTATTTCTTTTAGGTTCATCTGAAGGGTCTCAAAAGATTCTAATGGGTTCATGTTAGAGTTTATTTATGTTTCAATGGGTTAATGATAGGGATCAGAAGGGTTTTAATGGGGTTTTGATGGGTTTTAAGTAGGTTTTCCAGGGTTTTAGAATGTTTCAAGGGTTGAAACAATTAATATTTAATGAGATTAATCTATAACTAAACATTGTTTCAATAACAAAAATTAAAATATGGTTTAATTAAGTATTTAATTATATGTGTGCATTTAAATACTAAGGTCCTAATTAATTAAATTCTTAACCTAAGCTTAATTTAAAAAGAATTATTTAATTAAGAAATTTAGGATAATTAAATTAAAATGAAGATTAAGTGGATAATTAATGAATGGTTTATGTCAGTGGTGTTTAAAGAATGGTGTGAATTAAGTGTGTAACTAAAGTAGATAAAGTAAGAAGTTAAATGTGTGGTAGCTATATGTGTAAGTTAAAAGGGTGGAATAGATAAGTTATGCAGTTAAAGTAGGAAAAGTGAATGGTAGAAAGGATGGTGTGTGAGTGATGGAATTAAAAGAGAAGTTGATAGAGAAAAGTTAAATAAAGTGTGGTAGAGATGTGTGGGTAAAAGTGAGGTTGAGAATTCAAAGCAAGCTCAAAAAGGAGTGGTAAGCTCATGACTTCTCTGAGTATATATATGTGTGCTTTGATCATGAATTCCTAATGTTTTTTTTCAGGTAGATTTTCTCTTTCTCTTTTGTTTGATTTTCTTTATCTCCACCTTCTGTGTAGAGACTATTGGCCGTTGTTGCACACTGAGGATTGTGATAGATTTTATGATATTTATTTTCTGTATAGTTTACTGACTTTAATATATAGTAGAGCTTATTCTCTGATTGCTGATGGTGACTTGAACAATGCTCAGAACGCGTTATAGAAAGAGAGCGAGACTTTTCCAAAGTATGAAAATCAGAGCTAAAGAGAACTAGTGGCTTCTGGTGGCAGTCTGTCAGAGATAGGAATGCGCATAGAGAGAGAGGAGAGTAGCATGGCGGCATTCTCATCAGATTTTTTTGATTTTTTTTATTAATTCTCCTCCAGTCTCCCTCCATTCTCCACGGTAGCATTCAGGCGCACAGAGCACGAGCTGAGAGAGAGGGAAAGTTAGAGAGAAATAGAGAGAGTGAGAGATGAGAGAGAAAACTTTAATCTTTCCTTACTTCTCCTTCAGGGATTTAGAGTGTGTCTGGCGGTGCTCCGGCTGACTACGCATAGATCAAAGCTGGAGATGATTTAGACTCTACAGAGAGAGGATGATTGAGAGTGTGCCCCACTTCTGACAGTTCTGAGGTCTACTGAGTGCCGGACACATGACCATAGAGTCTGGTGCATCACGTTCAAAACAAAATCTGAGAGAGAGATCTGGCGGCTGACAGTTGCGTAGAGAAGTTTTAATAATTGTTTGATTTTGTTCCTCCCTTCATAGACTCTGCGCGCGGCAGCGCCGTAGAGAGAGAGAGAGAGAGAGAGAGAGAGAGAGAGAGAGAGAGAGAGAGAGAGAGAGAGAGAGAGAGAGAGAGAGAGAGAGAGAGAGAGAGAGAGAGAGAGAGAGAGAGAGAGAGAGAGAAAGAGAGAGAGTTAGGAGAGAGAGAGAAAGAGTTAATTAGATAATTAGTTAATTAGAGTTAATTAATTTAAATTATGTATTTTATATTGCATTGTTTAAATAATTACATCTATTTAGTTATATTATTACATTATTTCCATTAGATATAAGTAAGTTTATTAAGTTATTTAAGTGCAAATGTGGATTAATGTATAGAAATACTAACTAAGTGTATTAAGAGTATACATTTAAGGTCGATGCATGTGGTTCTCTGTATGTATACATGAGTTATTAAGTGTTCTATGTATTAGTATGAAATTTTAATTATTGACATAAGCATAAGTGCATATGTATGTGCACATGCATGGAAAGATATGCATGATTAACATGTAAGAGTATGAGAATGTGTGTTAGAATGCATTGGCATGAGTATGAATGCATGTTAGATGTGTATGTATGTTTTAAGTCAACATGTTAGTGTTTAAGCTAATGAGGGTATCTACATATAAGAATTTATGGTAGGGTGTATTGGCATACATTAGTATGTGTATGAGATTGAATGATTAATGTGTAAGCATATTTGTGCATGTGGTTATATATGAGCGTATAAATGTATATGTTTATGTGTATGTTATTCTATAAGTTCATATATAGATGCATGTAAAAGAATGTATGTGCATATGCATGGGAATGTATATATGTCTGTAAGTGAATGAATGAGCATAGGTTAATGTGTGCATTATTGTGTTCATTTGGATAGGATTAAGTGCTTGAGAACATGTTAGGATGCTAAGTTAAATGTTAGCATGTGCATGAATGTATGTTTGCATGCATGAGCATGTGTATGATTTAATGTAAGTGAAGTATGTCTTTTATGTTTTTATTGATTTATGTAATATTACTAATACCCTAATATTTTTGCAGAAACATTGAAGATTACAAGCAATTGAAGTGAAGTGAAGAGAATTGAAATACATTGAAGAAGATTACAGTTGAAGTGACTTGAAGTGAAATGAAGTGAAGTGAAGTGAAGTGAAGTGACAGATTGACGACAAACCATTTACCTTATATCTCCCTTAGTTTCATTTGATCTATATGCTAGTCATATTGGCATATATCTTGTATTAGCATTGATCTTTTAGCTTTAGCAAGAGCATCTTTGTCAAACCTAATTTAATTAATTTATTATCTGTTTAATGTCTTTAGAAGAGTCAAAAAGCAATGAAGTTAGAGTCTCAATTGAATCAACTAGTACTAATGAAAATTCCGATACTCCAACTGTTGAAAATTTCCCGCCAACTCTAGATAGACTAGAAACCGCTAACTTACATGATAATTTAGTAGAAGAAACTATTACGGAACGCGTAACAGAAGAGTCATTAGTTTTAATGTCATATTATGAAGTTGTTGCTAGATACAGGGTCGCTCGTCCTTATGGTCCATAGCTACTATTTACATTTATGAGAAACTTTAGTTTCAGTAATAGAAATAGGTAATTTAAATTGTTTGTCATTAGAACCCTTATTTCCATAAGCCTGAGTTTGCTACAGACACCCCACGTGTGCCGATCGATTTTGGGGGATGGACTGATCCAACATCGGAGCATCCCTCACACCCCGACATTTGGTTCTCTCTTTCGATCCTTCCTTCTCTCTCTCTCTCTGTCTCTCTCTGTCTCTCTCTCTCTCTCTCTCTCTCTCTCTCTCTCTCTCTCTCTCTCTCTCTCTCTCTCTCTCTCTCTCTCTCTCTCTCTCTCTCTCCGCATGCTGCCGCGCGTAGCGCTTTGGAGGGAGATGAGTAAACAAAATTAAAACTCCAAATGCTCTCTGTAGAATCAGCCGCCATCAGCCGTCGTCTTCTACAGATGCAGTCAGTAATTCTCTCTACGATGCACGGATATCAGGCCGCCAGTTCTTTCACTCTCTCTCTAAATCTTGTATGCACACGCTACAGGCTGCCGCCAGAACTTTCTCTCACTATCTACTTTATGTAGGCACGCACATCATCTGCCAAAATCTGACATGTCATCTACAGCAACAGTAAGGAGTGAAAGAAGCCATCGGAGAACTCGATCTACACTTTCTCTTTCTAGCACGTCACCATTATCAACTAAATTATGTTGAAGAATGGCACAGAAGATGCACAGAAAGAGCTTATTTCCATTCTCTCATTCTCTACTATGGAAACAGAGCTATGGAACAGAGGAAAAGAAAGAGCTTGACTCTTCAATAGAACAGCGGATAGCGACACCTTTGTTCTACAACGATCCGCCTCTAAAAGTCTCAGAAGTTAAAAAGCCAAAAATATGAATGCCTAAGTCCCACTTAAAACCCTGAAGCTTTGACAATGAGTGCTAGTTGCTTTAGGTCCTACAGAACGAGGGAAAAAGGAGGTATTCCTCTCTCTACAGTCTGTGTAATGCTTTCTCTATCTACGCACTATGTGACGATAACAAAAAAAAACTCTCTCCTATAAATAAAGAGCAAGATGAGAAGAAGAAAGAGAAATACCTGCAAAAACATTAGAGAACTCTGGAGCACAACACACATTTATATACTCACAGAATCATAAGCATACCACTCTTTTGGATTTGCTTTATTTTCTCATCCATTCTTTAACCCACATTTATCCACCACACTTTGAATTGACTTTTCTCACATAACTCACTTTCTCCATTCTTTTCACCATATAATTTTTTCTACTTTAATTGCATAAATAATTTAGGCCATTCTTTTATCTTGCACACATAATTACCACACTTTTAACTACTCACTTTATCCACTTTAATTACACACTTAACTCACACCATTCTTTAAACACCACTCACATAAACCACTCATTAATTATCCACTTCATTTTCATTTTTTAATTCAATTACCTTAAATTTCTCAATTAAATAAATCATTTAAATTAAGCTTAGGTTAAGCTTTCAATTAATTAGAACCTTAGTATTTATAAGCACACACATGATTTTTCTGAATTGGACATGGAAACATACAGAATCTATTCGAACATGGTTCTTTTTGTATATTGAAAACTTGAACTGTGATGAAATTCTTAGTGTATTGTGTGGAACAAAGTTGAAGTCTTATGAAGTGCCAACATGCATATACGATTGATGAATATAAACCATGTGTAAAACCATTGCCACGATCAGAAACGAAAAATGATTGTCATTGAATTATGACAAAGATCTTTGTGATGCCCTAAAACTTATGATGTGTTAGTCCGTTTAATGAAAACTTCTTTGAAAGTATGTATGAAGAATTGTTTCTCTCAAAGGTTTTGGAATGGACATAATCAATCCTCTTGAGTTACCAATTACCTGAGGTTGCTCCAAGCATCCCGCGTATTCATATGTATTTAAGTTAGGTGCCTTATTTCTACGTTAATGTTAGGGTAAAAGCTAGGTTTTTAACGGGTTATCAGGGGATTCCAAAGGGTTTCAAGTAGGTTTTCATTGAATTTTAAGGGTTAAAATAACAAGTATTTAATTAAATTAATCTTTAAAATGAACATTTATGTATTAAAAATTAAAATATAATTTATTTAATTAATTTACTCATGTGTGTGAATTTAAATACTAAGGTTCTAATTAATTAAAACCTTAAACTAAGTTTAATTTAAAAGTATTATTTAATTATGAAAATAGGATAATGAAATTATAAATGATAAATTAAATGGATAAATCACTAGTGGTCTATATGAGTGCTAGAAAAAAGAATGGTATGTGAGTAATATGTCACTAAAGTGATTTAAGGAGTGGTTTGAGTAAAAGATGCAATCAAAGGAGGTTAAAGAGAAACTTTAAATCAATGGTATACATGAAAATGATTAAAAGAATGGAACAAGTGTGGTGTGGAATTAAAGTCAAAATAAAGTATGGTAGAGATGTGTGGACAAAAGTGTGGATGAGAACTTAAAGTACAAAACCAAAAGAGTGGTAAAAAGAAGATCTTTGTGTGTATAAATATGTGGGCTTTGCTCCATACGGGGGGCCCCCGAATGTTTTGTAGGCACAACTTCATGTTTTGTTCGGGTAGCTATATTCTGTGTGTGGCTGTGAGAAGAACTAAGAAGAAGGTCGGATGCTATGCATGATTAACATGTAAGAGTATGAGAATGTGTGTTAGAATGCATTGGCATGAGTATGAATGCATGTTAGATGTGTGTGTATGTTTTAAGTTAACATGTTAGTGTTTAAGTTAATGAGGGTATCTACATATAAGAATTTATGGTAGGGTGTATTGGCATACATTAGTATGTGTATGAGATTGAATGATTAATGTGTAAGCATATTTGTGCATGTGGTTATATATGAGAATATAAATGTATATGTTTATGTGTATGTTATTCTATAAGTTCATATATAGATGCATGTAAAAGAATGTATGTGCATATGCATGGGAATGTATATATGTCTGTAAGTGAATGAATGAGCATAGGTTAATGTGTGCATTATTGTGTTCATTTGGATAGGATTAAGTGCTTGAGAACATGTTAGGATGCTAAGTTAAATGTTAGCATGTGCATGAATGTATGTTTGCATGCATGAGCATGTGTATGCCTTAATGTAAGTGAAGTATGTCTTTTATGTTTTTATTGATTTATGTAATATACTAATACGCGAATGTTTTCTTTCAGAAACATTGAAGATTACAAGCAATTGAAGCAAGTGAAGAGAATTGAAAACATTGAAGAAGATTAACAGAACGTTGAAGTGACTTGAAGTGAAATGAAGTAAAGTGAAGTGAAGTGACAGATTGACGACAAACCATTTACCTTATATCTCCCTTAGTTTCATTTGATCTATATGCTAGTCATATTGACATATATCTTGTATTAGCATTGAACCTTTAGCTTTAGCAAGAGCATTTTTGTCAAAACCTGATTTGATTAATTATTATCTGTTTTAATGTCTTTGGAAGAGTCGAGAAGCAATGAAGTTAGAGTCTCAACTGAATCAACTAGTACTAATGAAAATTCCATACTCCAACTGTTGAAAATTTCCCGCCAACTCTAGATAGACTAGAAACCTCTAACTTACCTAATAATTAGTAGAAGAAACCATTACGGAACGCCTAACAGAAGAGTCATTAGTTCTAATCTCATATCATGAAGCTGTTGCTAGATACAAGGCTGCTCGTCCTTACGGTCCATAGCTACTATTTACATTTTATTAAGAAACCTTAGTTTCAATCATAGAAATAGGTAATTTAAATTTTTTTGTCATTAGAAACCCTTCTTTCCATAAGCTTGAGTTTGCTACAGAAACCCCGCGTGTGCCGATTGATTTTGGCGGATGACTTGATCCACCATCCGAGCATCCCTCACGACCCGACAACGTCTTCCCGGATTGACATTAAAGGAGGTGCTACTCATCACTCAACTATACATACACATATACACACATGCATACATTCACACACACATACATACACACATGCACATATATACACACACATAAGCTAGTGTTTTAATTAAATATATATAATTAAATATATACATTTTATTTTGAAGTTTTTTTTTACATCAAATATATAAAAATAGGATTAAGGTTTCTAGGCTATTTACACATACATTCACATACACATATAATATATATTATATATATATATATATATATATATAATATATATATATTATGTATATACACATGTATACATAAATATACATATTTAGGTCTAGATATTTAAGATTAGGTTTTAGGGTTTAGGCATACATATAACTCAATTATATATTAAGAAAAAATATAGAGAAAAATAAGAAAATAAATCTGAATATATAAATAAATATATATAAAATATGATTAGGGGTTTAGATCTTATAGTTATTAAAATATCTAGGTTTTAGTATTTCAGATTTAAGTCTAAGTCTTTCTAATTAGGGTTTTAGGGTTTAATACCTACATAACATATATACACAAAACACATATACATATAATACATCCATACATGTAGATACACATGCATACAAAAATATACATATTTTAGGTTTAAA
>MU260734.1:20000-120000 GCA_020310875.1 Ceratopteris richardii
TCAATCCATACGATGCTTTCTTAAGTCTACAAACATAATTTGTATGATTAGGGTTTTCAAAACCTGGTGGTTGTGACATGTATACTTCTTAACTTATCCAACCATTTAGAAATGCATTTTTCACATCAAGTTGGAAGAGTCTCCAATTCCTTGCGGCAGCTAGACTTATCAATGTTCTGATTGTAGTCATCTTTGCAATTGGTGAGAATGTTTCCTCATAGTGTACACCATGAGTTTGTGAGCATCCTTTGGTGACTAATCTTGCCTTGTACCTGCAAACTGATCCATCTGAGTTTCTTTTAACTTTATATACCCATCTACAACCAATTATCTTTTGATTTGGTGACATTGGATCCAAATCCCAAGTGTCCATCTCCTTTAATGCATGTATTTCTTCCTGCATGGCCTTTTCCCAATCAGGGTTTCCCTTTGCCTCTTCATAGGTTGAGGGTTCCTCTGAAATTGAGTCCTTTGCCAAGTAGATTGAATGCTTTGTAACAAATGTGGAATAATATCCATACCTTTCTGGTTGTTTCTTCTCTCTTGTTGATCTTCTAGGTGCATGCTTCAAGCATTCTCCACACTCCTGCATCTTTTGTTTGCCTCTTGACTACCATAGTTTGTAATCCCTTTCCCTTTCATCTTGGTCATCATGTGTATCACTTCTTGGATCCTAGACGTGTGTATCATGCTTGCTTCCTAATTGATGAGAATCAAAATCAAGATCATATGGTAGAGTTACCTTTTGTTTGTCTTCATCATACCAAGACCTGTGTTCTTCAAATACAACATCTCTACTTATAGGAAATTGCTTGGTTGAAGGATTATAGAACTTGTAACCCATCTGAGTTGAGTCATACCCAATAAACACTCCCTTTGTTGCCCTTTCATCTACCTTACCTCTTATTTCTGATGGTACATGAACATAAGCTAAACAACCAAATACCTTGCAATTTCCAAGACTAGATTTTCTTCCATGCCATGCTTCATAAGGAGTCATACCTTGAATTGATTTGGATGGTATTCTATTGACAAGGTACAGAGCAGTTGAAATAGCTTCTGCCCATAGATAATGTCACAGCTTCTTCTCTTCAAGCATTATTTTCACTGATCTAACCAATGTCTTGTTTCTCCTCTTTGCAACTCCATTTAGTTGAGGAGAATACTTAGTAGTCACTTCCCTTTTGATACCTTTATCCTACAAGAACTCATCAAACTCTTTGGAGAATTATTCTCCCCCTCCATCAAATGTGAGCTTCTTGAAAGATCTACTTGTATGATTCTCCACATGTGCTAGATACTTTTTGAAGCAATCAAACGCTTCATTCTTACTTTTGATGAAGTACAGAATATTCCATCTACTATGGTCATCAATAAATGAGACAAAATACCTTGATCCTCCTAATGGAGGTTCTTGACTTGGTCCCCATACATCTGTATATACTAAGTCCAATAAGTTGTTGTGGATGTAGCCTTTGTGGTCGAATGGTTGTCTTTGTGCCTTCCTAATCTTACATGCATCACATCTGTCGATCTTGTGTTGCTTTGATATGTTGGGAAGTCCTAGAATACTTTGATCCCTGTATATATACTTAGAGGTTCTTTCATTCACATGAGCAAATATCTTATGCCACACTTCAAGCTCACTTAGGTTTTGAGACCCAAAAGTGAGTAGAGCTATGTTCCTCGTTTCTCCTACTTCAAAAGTAAAGAGCCTACAATGCTTCTCACCTTTGGCTATCTTCTTGAAACCTTGACATGGATCTTTCACAAAAGCTCCATGTTGGGTGAACCTAACTTGCAAGCCTTTTGTCAACAATTTGGCCTACACTTATTAGGTTTTTAGTGATAGTGGGTACATAGAGAACCTTACTTAGAATGTTTATCCTGCCATTGGAAGCTTTGACATTACCATCTTCTCCACATTGTGCTTTGTGTCATCCCCTCTTTGAACTTCATGTCTATGATTTGGGCTTTCCAAATCAAATAGAAGAGCAATGTTGCCTACAACATGATTTGAACATCCGAGATATATGTAGAACAAATGATCATCTTCTTTACCTTCTTTGTGGCTTAGATTCATAAGAAGCAATGAGTCTTCATGTGGTTGATCTTCTGAATACTTGTTAAAGTCCCTTAAATTATAGTCCTCTACCTCTATTGCTCCCATATTCACCTCTTCCACTTCCTTTTTGGGTCTTCCCATTGAACCAACAATTTTGAGTGGTGTGGTTAGTCTTATCGCAAATGGCACAAGGTTGAAGATTTTGAACTTTGGCTTTGTCATGCTTTGGTCCTTTATTCTTCCCTTTTCACTTGCTCTTGCTTGCAAAGTTGGCTTGGGAAGTCTCCTCTTCATCTTCTTCCTTCTTCTTGCCTTTTAGCTTCTTATCCTTCTTATCTACATATAGAGCAGTAGTTGAATTACCATGATAGGAGTTACCTTCCTTTATACTATTGTTGGCCTCTTGATTGACGAGTTGTCCAAGAAAGATGTTGAAGTGTGGAGTTTGCACATCCATGATGAGATCGTAACCCATGGTGAAGGATTGCTATTGCTTATCACTTTGAATCCCATTGCGAATTTGCCTCATGATATCCTCTTCTTCAATCAACTCTCGAATGTATGCCAACTGATCTGCAACCTCCTTGACCTTGGTAACAAACTCCATGATGGTTTGTTTAGGTGTCTTCTTAATTTGGATGAATATCGTTCCAAAGATGATTCTTTCGTACTTTGATACTAGCAAAAAAGAAAGGCTTGAGGGCATCCCAAGTCTCTTGAGATGTCTTGCATCCTCTAATATGTAGTAATAGAAAGATAGAGATAGAGTTTAGTATGTACAACCTTGCTTGAGCATCCCTTGCAAAGTGTGAGCTTATCTGCCTCCTCTTGTGTAGTTCCTCCTTTGGATCTTGGAATAGGCATAACTTCATCATCTCTTACAATTCCATAAAGATTTCTACCTTGAAAATAGGCTTCCATTCTCATTTGCCGAGCTGCATAGTTGTGTCAATCAAACTTCTCCATCATTGATGGAAAGCCATCACCCATCTTGATCTAGCTCTGATACCACTGAAAGAACTTGGAGAAGCTTGTAGGAGGTAGAAAAGTGAGTTGCAAGGTGACAAAGTTTGGTCCAGCCAACTGGCACAAGACGAGCCCTTGAGCTTATGGAGACTCAAATAGAACTTATAGGCATGCGATAAGTGCAATAAAATGTACTATGTACTTTGGAGCATCAAGGAGAAGAGTCTATACAAGACAGATAGGTTTTCACATCGACTAGCTCAAAAGCTTACTATCTATGGATGAGACAATGAACTTCCAATGCTCATAGTGACCAGCATGATTACAATTAGAAAAAAACCTTTTATGGGAGCAATACACATAAGGTTGAGTGTATATAATGCACAGATTGACCCAGATACACAAAAACTAAGATTTCTCCCAATCTACTAAGCCAAATGCTATGAACATTTTTAAGCACAAATGAGACACTAATATATCTCTCCAATGAGTCATCTATCATCCAATTTGGAGCTCCATAAAGAGAGCAGCAACCTCTCCAAACTTACTATTGTTGAAGAAGATGATGCAAAAAAATGAAGGAGCAAGACAATGATGGTCACAAGTGTATGTATATTGCTTCCATATAATGTACAAGTGTTTTGCAGTCTTTATATAGGCTCTAGAAGTGATCCACAACTTCTACAAGTGGATTTTGAATTCAAATGAAGGTGGTGAGAGTTTTTGGAGCGAATCGATTCACTTTCCTATAATCAAGGAAAAGTGAAGATCTAGTTTGATCTACTTTTACGTGATTGATTTCAACTCAACTACCACAAATTCGTGGAATTTGGGCTCTCTCTTTCTACTTTTACATGTGTATAGGATTTTACAATGGTAAAAGATCCATAAAATATCTTTTAAAAAAATACAATAAACGAGCATAAGTAAAAGAAATCTCCAATAGATATTCTTTTGATGTAATCCAAACGATGGCTTTTTGATGTAGATCAAATCCACCTCAAGCATATTGTAAGCTTGATGTTCCAACAGTGGTGGTACATGAACATAAGCTAAAGAACCAAACATCTTGCAATGTCCAAGACTAGGTTTTCCATGCCATGCTTCATAAGGAGTCATACCTTGAAGTGATTTGGATGGTATTCTATTGATAAGGTACACAACAATTGAAATAGCCTTTTCCCATAGATTATGTCGTAACCTCTTCTCTTCAAGCATTGCTCTGGTTGATCCAACCAATTTTTCGTTTCTTCTTTCTATAATTACATTTAGTTGAGGAGAGTACCTTGTAGTTACTTCCCTTTTGATACCTTTATCCTGCAAGAACTCATCAAACTCTTTGGAGAAGTATTCACCCCCAACATCAAATCTTAGCTTCTCGAGTGATCTACCTGTATGATTCTCCACATGTGCTAGATACTTTTTGCAGCAATCAAACAATTCATTCTTACTCTTGATAAAGTATAGAATAGTCCATCTACTATGATCATCAATAAATGAGACAAAATACCTTGATCCTATCGATGAAGGTTCTTGATATGGTCCCCATACATCTGTATGTACTAAGTCCAATAAGTTTCATGGATGTAACCTTTATGGTTGAATGGTTGTCTTTCTACCTTCCCAATCTGACATGCATCACATCTATTGATCATGTTTGAATGTTTGGCAGTCCTAGAACACTTTGATCCCTGCATATATCCTTCAAGGTTCTTTCATTCACATGAGCAAGTCTCTTATGGCACACTTCAAGCTCATTTAGGGTTTAAGACCCAAAAGTTAATACATCTATGTTCTTGGTTTCTCCTACTTCAAAAGTAAAGAGCCTAACATGCTTCTCACCTGTGGCTATCTTCTTGAAGCCTTGACATGGATCTTCCACAAAAGGTCCATGCTGGGTGAACCTAACTTGCAAGCCTTTTCCAACTATTTGGCCTACACTTATTAGGTTTTTAGTGATAGTGCATACATAAAGAACCTTAATCGGAATGTTTGTCCTACCATTGGAAGCTTTGTCATTACCAATCTTCTCTTTGTTTCATCCCTTGTTTGTACTTCATGTCTATGCTTTGGACTTTCCGAGTCAAAGAGAAGAGTAATGTTTCCTGCAACATGATTTGAACATCCTGAATCTATGTAGAACAAATGATCATCTTCTTTACCTTCTTTGTGGCTTAGATTCATTAGAAGCAAGTCTTCATGTGCTTGATCTTGAGAATAACTTTTGTCTTTACTTCCATTATGGCCTCTATTTTTATTGTTGAATTTGTGTCCACCTCTACCTCTATTGCTACCATATCCACCTCTTCCACTTCCTTTTTGGGTCTTTCCATTGAACCAACAATTCTGAGTGGTGTGGATGGTCTTGTCACAAATGGCACAAGGTTGAAGGTTACATGGTTATTCAAAAGAAATCAACAATCTATCAACCACAACCTAATGGAAAAGTGGAGAGTACAAACAAGATCCTATGTAATATGTTGACAAAGCTTGTAGATAACAAATGATTTGACTGGGATAAATAGCTACATCATGCAATTTGGGCATATTGAGTGTCCTATAAATAGTACTCATTATATCTCCCTTTTAGATGGTCCTTGTTCAAAATGTAGTGCTACCACTAGATTTCTTAATACCCACATTGAAAGTAGCACGAGCATCAATGGACTAGCCACAAGATATCCTCTAGGATAATTTATCTAGTCTGTCTAGGAGAGAAAAGATTCAGGGTAAAATTACGAATACACAAAGTAAGAAAAAAATAGAAGCTTATTTTGATGCACATGTGAAAGAGAAAGGCTTAGAAGTTGGCAATTTAGTATTGGTGTATACATTGAAACAACATGCTTAAAAGTTAGAAAAATGTAGTTATGGAGTTTTGACTAGCGGTGCAATACATTTAGCCAATCTAAAAGGAGATATAATGCTACACTACATATGTAGACTCAAGATTTATCAAGAACCACTAACAAAAGAGATATCAATAGACTTTTACTAGTGGTGTGGTACATTTTCCACCCTAAAAGGAGATATAATGCTACACTACATATGTAGAGTCAAGATTTATCAAGAACCGCTAATAGAAGAGATTCCTAAATGGATAAATTATGCTAAGAAGCATAGAAGGAAGAACAAAAAATTAGTGAAGAGGCATAGGCTGAATATATTAAGCACATGAAGATGAGACAACAAGGCATAGATCACTATAAGAATGCTAAGGTTGAAGAGGTTCACCTTGTAATTGTCGATTCTAATCTAGATACCCCAAGGTATCACATGGCAATGTGACAAACTAGAATGAATACCTACCCTAGCATAGTGAACAAAAGACCATTCATTTTAGTAGAGCTCAGATAGGGCACTAGAATCAAAATGATTAGATCCTTGATTGATTCAAGAACCATCACTAGTGACATTAGGTATTCATGCTATCAATACATGAAAATACAAGTGAATCTAATTGACACTTATCTAATAGGATTAGGAGTGGAAACCCCTTGCATTGGTGCAGCGTAATTTCCTATCCTCTTACATGATATCCCCTTGATAGTAAAGCTATTCCTTTTCCATGATGAGGATCTCACACAGCCTTTGATATTGGGCCAACATTGGATCTACAACCATGTGGTCAACTTAAGCCTTCAAAGATGTCTTCTTCAGGTCTAGGTCAATAAGAAATGCCTCATCATATAGCTAGAGGCTCTTAGGTCCTCCA
Source organism: Ceratopteris richardii (assembly GCA_020310875.1). Lineage (NCBI taxonomy): Eukaryota > Viridiplantae > Streptophyta > Polypodiopsida > Polypodiales > Pteridaceae > Ceratopteris > Ceratopteris richardii. The sequence continues at coordinate 26,747 of MU260734.1, forward strand.
ATTTTAATTCCACTCATAGTGCATTTACCCCTAAGTTTCTTGTGTAGACGCCTCATCTCCTGATGGAAAAGTCATGCAAACGTTCAAGCCCCCTTATTTTCCAAAGAAAAGTCACATAATGATGATGCAAATGAATCAAATTCAGAAGCATATGCATAATAACCACAAGACAAGATGTTTGTCTACAACCTTGCAAACCAACCAACAATGAAATCAAGATATTCCAAGCATGAAGCAAGTGTGGGTAAAGAAAGTTGAACAACCGGCTATTCCACGGAAATCATCATCGATGAAGTAGAAGAAGAAAACACAATGAAGGCAAAAATCGAACATGAAGGAAGGGCATCAAATCCATACAACTCATCAAATTTGGATCCCCAAGAAATCAAGGATGGCATACCCTATTATCTTACATATTTGGGTGCCTAAGACTTGCTTGCAAGCCCAGATGCCTCCTTTTAATTCATTCACCTTTGGAATCCATAAGCCTTCTCATTCTCATTATAAATCTATGAAAATATACTTCATGCATAAAGCCTTGTACTCGTGCTCTTAGAACTATTCTAAAATGGGTGAGTAAACATCCCTCTAACTAGAAACGTTCATTGTCCCTTAAGAAAGTGTATAAATCATCCACAGCATCATGCGATCCCATAAGGGGACCTCATATTAATATACACCCTTGAAATAAATCCATACACCTTGATCATATAAAGCATGTTGAGTTGTTTCATCATCCAAAGTATGCATATAGGTGGTCTAGTGGCACAATGTCAACAAGTGCAATGATACACCACAAGGAGTGCATGGGAATCATCCCAATATTAGAAAGGGAGTGATGTATTGCCATACTAGGATTGATATTTGTTCTAATATTTATATGTTTCCCTTATGTTAGCAGATCATCATAGTCAAAACCACTCTACAATGGAGACAATCGATACTTCAATAGTAGGTCCTAGTCTGCTCCCTAACAATGGAAGCATATCCTATTCTTCCCCTAACCGAACTTGCTAGTTTTAGGGGGCCCATATTGATTGAAGACCCACCAAGGGGGAGAAAAAAATAGGTTCACACAAAGTGACATTGGTTTCAAGGTCTTGTTCGAACTTAAAGAGATGCCCCCTTCATATGGGAATCTAAGCTAGATCTTGATCATAGAGGCGGAGGGTTCCAATTCTTTTCTCTACCCTCACTATTCCCATATCAACCTCCCATGAGACTCAAATGAGTGCACAGGCTTGTAAGAAAAGACTTGAACATGGCAAGTACCCACATTCTTACCAACAAGGAATCAGTGATCCCAAAAAAAATGAACAAAACCATAAGTTTGCTTCATTGAGTCTCACAAAAATAGTTGAGCTTATATTTGTCTCAAGAGACACTAATGAAGATAGACCTACCTCAATAGATCATGGATCAAGTATATGCAGCCAGTAAGTGATGGCCAGCATGTTTTAAATGGGTGTTGTGTGATTGCACGGTTAGTATATATGTGCTTAACTTACAACATTCTAGCGGAACGTGCACTTACACATGATCAACTTAAGCATTGAAGGGTAGATGCTCTTCTTTTGGTCAATCTATGAAGAGAATGCATGACAAAATTCCTTGCATGCAACCCAACAAAACATTTGTAAGCCTTGAGCAGTCCTCAACTAGTCCTGAACCATCCATTCTACCCTTTAGTGTTCAACTTGCTCGCTCAACCCCAATAACTACTACTAGAGTTCAAGAGGAGCAACTTAAAGGACAAACTACAAATCATCATGGAGGAACTAGTCATTTTAGATCTAGTACCACCCATAGGCTGAGATTTTGTTTTTCTAGTAACAAGCACTACTAATCAAGGGGAGGAAACAATAATTTCATATTTTGAGGAACCTCTACTTGAATTCGTTGAGTTCCAGTATTCAAATGTCCATTATGTCTCCCAAGAGCATGAGAGACCTAGATACCCTGGGTCACTAAAGGATCGAGGAAGGCCACACCACGAAAGATTGAGAATATGAAGATTGACCACTTACTGAAGAAGAAGATGAAAGAACCAATGAGAAACAAGAGGAGCAAGATGAACAAGAAAAAACACAGGATGAGCAAGCAATGGATTGAACTACTTACACCACAACATTATAGAGTTACATGGGTAGCTGCTCAAGATCAACGAAAACTCAATGAAGAACAAAGCCACACTCTCCTACAACAAGAAGTAGATGAGAGTGGATTTGAGGCACCCATCATCGAAACCATCCACACTCTACCACAAGTTGTGGGGGTACTTGAAGCCCTCTTTCTTCTCATCCTTTGCCTCCCGACTAGATATGATCCAAGGAGAGTCAGAGCACAACCTTGTCAAGGACAAATCATCCAAGTACCATTAGCTCCAAGTGTTTCTCACCAATCCACCCTAAGGGGACATACACCTCTATTCTCCTTAATAACCCTACTCATCACCACACCTATTTTATCTAGTCACGTGATCATTTCACTATATGTACCACAACCTATCCCACTCTTCACAATCACCAACACACACTTCCATGTCCAAACCAATGCACATACCACCCTACTCAACCTCTATTCTCCTCAATAACCCTACCCATCACCACACCTATGCCACACCATGTTATCTAGTCACATTATATGTACCACAACCTATCCCACTCTTCAACAATCACCACCACACAAGCTTCCCCGTAGAGAAGAATCAATGATTATAAGTGCAGAATATAGAAAACTTTGAAGCTTCTCTATATGCACAAGGTCTCCCAATCAGCCCATCTCACTTTCACTTGCTATCACCCAAAAAAATCAAAATTATTCTTAATGATTATACAAACCACCCCTGCTATCACCTCTAGGGTGCCAACAACATCAACTCTCCTTGAGCATGCACTTGCAGAGTTAGAAGACATCCACCACCAAGTGGCAAAAATGAAGTATAAATTGGCTTCCAAAATTGCATTTGTCCTCAAACATAAGGAACAAGTACAAATTATAGTAGAGCCATCATTCAAGGGTAATATGAGCCTCAATCGGCTATTGAAAGACACATTACTGATGAAAGAAGGGACATCTTCAAGTTACCAAGACCAGCTTGAATGAAACCTGTTGAATAAATAGGCAAGCCGCATTGTACCCATGTAGAGACTCAACAGCAAGGAATGGGAGTAATCAAACAATCTATTCTCAAGTCAACATATTTTCAAGTACTTCCACCTTGTAGATATAACTCTACAAATGAGATACAATATCTGTTGTACTTTATGATTATGGCTCATTATAACACTGAAGTCAAATGCATAAGAGGAAAGATTTCTATTTTCACTACGTAACTCAAGCTTGAAGATTTATCTTCAGAGGCACGCTACAACACTATTTTCCAACCTAAGTGGCAAGCACAAATACTTTAGGAGTACCATGAAATAATGCACACTTGGATGAAGGCACCGTTACATATCTTTTATAATCCATGCGATGGTCTAGTCCCCTGAAGAAGAACATGACCGCCCTTCGCGATCAAGGTAAAGAACGATAAGAAGTTTCAAGGCTAGGTAAATTACCCTTATCTTGCACCACCACAAGGGCCACCAACTGTTTCCTATATGATGGAAACCATACATTACTCACTCCCAAAATTACACAAGATGTGAGACATTGCGGCACGCATGCAAATGAAGATGTTTGACTTAATGCAAACATCATTCAAAGTCTTTAGAAAAGTCAAGGCACCACACATATCGAATATAGGATTTGCGCATGGTAATTGTTGACATTGTAGCATCACAACTCATACTTGTCAAACTAAGGGGCATCTCATGAGACCCAAATGTTCTCGTAGAAGCATTCAGTAGACACAATAGTGCTTCATCAACACCTTAACAACAAAACTACATGTGACATAAGAAGAAAGCATCGTTAACAACACACACAATCACATGCATAATCATGTCGTTAATCTAAAAACTAACGTGTCACAAGCATGAGGCAAGAAAGGAACAAGCACACAAGCACATCACAATGACAACAAGAGCTCTCAAAGCATTCCACAAACTAGCATGATCTCATTATCTCTAAGAATGCTCCTCAAAATGAGAGGTAGTGACCTCTTTATATACAAAAAATGGGCCAAATCCATGCTATGTGGGATTTCTCAACTAAAAGGAGAATGAATCTCACTTATTCACTAGTGTGGCACTCACACACACCTATACAAGAGTGCTTATTAACCTAAATAGAAAGTATAAAAGATACAAATGATGATGAATAAGAGTGGATCCAAGAAATATATGTTGTGTCATCAACACTCCCCCCTCGTTCACTTTGTTATCCTTGACAAAGCATTTGCATGTGTGGAGCTTCTTTGAGAAGTGTGCTTTGAAGTCCTTTTGAGTACTTGCTCCTTTGTTTAGAGTGCTTCATTCTTGCTCTTTACTTCCAAGTTGTTTTTGTTCTTGTGTTGCAATTGGCAGCCTTTCCTTGGTTCTTTTTGCCTCTTTTATGAAGATGTGTAAATGCTAGGATGCTAGATGCTTTTTTCTTATTTCTTTCTCTCTTTTCTCTCTTTTTTTAAATATAAATTATTAAGTAATAGTGGTACATAATGAAGATGTCATGATGTAATGTGATGACATATACAAATAGATGAAATTAATATGTGCCTATGCATGACCATATGATGAGAACCTATCGTATGCATACTCTAAAAAATGCATAAAAAACAAATTGTGCAAGAATGTAATCGATCTTGAGAAAAGTGCTCAAGGGTGAGGTGATGATGAGGCTTTCTCCAATTGTCCAACTCCAAGAACCTTCTATTTTTGATCAACCAATACATTAGATGATACCTTTTTCCACAAATCTAAAAAAGGAAAAATAAAAAGTAAATTTTTGTAATGTATGTATATGTGCCCTCTTTGTGCCTGGGTTAAACTTAAGGTGCTTAATGCTTGGCCTTTGGATGAGGCTTTATTCATGTGCATACTTGGTGTGAATCTTGAACATATGTTGTGCATTGGGCAAGGCTGGGTTTGACACCCATGGATGTCACACGAAGAGGTTTTAGGCTGCCGATATGTCTTTGTTTTGTTGGTCTTTGCCTTGAAGTTTCTCTTAGGATCTTTTTTGAGTTTTGGCTTGATTTCTTTGGATCCTTTGGTTGTAAGTGGTCTTTCTTGAAGATAAGACGTGATGGGTCTAGACCATAAATCATGGATTCTAGTGTGAAAGGGTTGGTTTTGTATAAGGGATTTCTTTGGTACCCATATCATAGTTCATTTGCTTGGGCTAAGTAATTGTTTGGTCACCCAAACTAGCTTGACATTACGAGGGAAATGGAATTTCTTCTTCTTGATGTAAGGGTCTTTTGGGCCTTCTATGTGAGTCTATAGGGGGAACTCATCTTTATATGGGGAATGCAACAAAGGTTGATCTTCTATACATACATCATGCTCATGCAATGGATCAGGGGGTTGTGTGGTTTGAGATTGACCTAGAGATTCAATGATACATTTATCCTTATTACACATAGAATCTCTAGATGTACAAATAGGTGATGGATTGTCATGATTGACCATAGATTCGACATCATTTTCCATAGCATTGATACAAAGTATTTGTTGATCTCCTTCTTGATGATCCAAGTGTAGATCGTCCTTGCTCATGGATTCATGAGGGGAATCCAAGTTTAGAGGAAGAGAGGGCCCTTCCACATCCCCCAAGCACTTGAAGTCCTCCATTTCTCCATTCTTCAACATTACCAGTAGCTTACTCAAAGAAGGATTAGATAAAAAATATGGGTTTTCAATAGATGCACATGTAGGAGTGGATGTGATAGATGGACAAAATACTTCAAATTCTTGATGATTTTGTGTAAAAACAGTTGAGTGCCTATGATCAAGTCTTCATCTATACCTTCCATGACAAAAAGTTTTTCAACAAAATGCATGCCATTCACCACAATAGGCTACACAACTTGACCCGTGCAATCATAATTTCACCATCCATGAGGACAAAGGAATGAGTGGTTGGTGTTTTCCAAAATAATAGTTACTAAATCCATATGAATTAGATTTCACTAACAATTAGGGTTGATATAAACACTCATCCTTCTATGGTCATATCCTATTCTCATATCGACAAAGTATTGTTATATCTCTTATTACAAATATGGAACCTACCCCCTCAAATATTCCGCCAATTATCTTGACTCTTTGCAATTTTTTTCTAGATGCTTCACCCTTATGTGAGATTGTTTCACGCATCTCATGTTTGTCTCCCTTCTCTTTTTCAATATTACCCCTCTTTCTTCTCTCTTTTGCCTTTTTCTTTCCCATGTTGAGAATTCTTTTTTTGTTTTTTTGGAGTGTTTTTTATTTATTTATTTTGGTTTCTTAGTGTTTTTTCTAATGTTTTTTTATATGTGTAAATATTTTTCTAAAGGGTTTCTTCTAACAAGAATAAAAAAGATTTATGTTATAGAAAAATTGAAAGAAGTATTGATAAATAATTAGCTTGAAGCTTCATACCAATGTATCCTTCATGAACATGATAGAGAACTTCAAATCAATGTTTATGAACTTGGTACACAAAATGATAATTCAACATTCTTAATTAGGTCATGGATTCCCACAAGTTTCACTTGTTACCAAACCATTCTTATAATTATGAGGTCATTTTAAGTTGGTTTGTATTTAGCCAAAGAAATCTCTTGTTGTGAAAGTAATGCCAAACAAAGATCCAATTCATGCGTAGGAAAATATCACATCTTGAGCACACACCTCTGGTTAAGCTTCATGCATGTATACCAAATGTAGAAAGAAAGAAAAACAAACCAAGAACATATTATTTTTTTCATAAGATTCAACTAGCAATGACTTGCTTCACAAGCATGTATCGGAAGCAATTAGGGCATAGCCCAAAACACCATCACACGCTTAGCGAATGAGCCACATTAATACCTTAGAGTTTGGATTACTAAGTGACAATAAACTAGTTTAGGAATGAGTGCCAACTCTCCTTATTATTTAGTCTCGTGAGTTTAAGTTCTCCACAAGGTCTTTTTATCAAATTGTCAAACAAAGCTCTTAGAATACATATGACCAAGATGCCCGTGTGTGGATTGGATCCAAATTCCAAAATTAGATCTATGCTAAAAAGCTTTTCCTTAAAAGTATAGACCGATCTCATTAACCCTAGCTATGGGCCAGCTTGTACCAACCTTCATTATGGGCCAGCTTGTACCCTTAGAATCTAGTCAAATCTAGTCATATTTTATTTTTGTGCTGACAATGGTTCAAAGACCACTTCAGGACATTAGTCATTTTGGGCTCTCTAGGTAGATATTCATCATTGTATTTGAGTAAGGAGATGCTATTAAATCACCAGATCATTGGCAAGATTAGGATACCATGAATTCTGTTGCAAGCCAAGATAGAAGCATTTCCCCCTTTTCATAGATCCTTGTTGATTCTGGTGGAGAGTCTAGGTTGAACTTACTAAACTTTTGCAGTGCTTTGATGCTCACATACTATGCTATGAACCTAATGCCCAGTGGATTTGTGTGTGCAAATAGAGAATGGGGTAGGATTTTTTTGGTTTAACTTGAAATGTGCTCTACCTCATTACTGAATAAAAGTGCAACAACATCAAGATCTTAAGAGTCTTCAGAGTGACTACAAGGTTTTAAAGAGTGTAAACAGTAGTGTTATAAACTAAATACTACCTATGAATTACTTACGAATGATCAATGGTTAGATTTTATATGATGCCTAGTTATTTATGTATGATCAGCTGTCATACTCTTCTCTACATCACACCATGTGATATGGTCTATAACTCCCATCACTTCGCTTCCAAGGTGTACACTCATTGGAGTTTCTACATATACTATCATACATTAAGGATCTCTAGTTAGCTTGTAGATGTCGTGGGGATTTGCTTGTGCCTCAAAAATTAGGTCTAAGCCCACAAAACAATGCACCCAAAACTCCATGGTGCCTTTGTAAGCTTCAGTCTGTAAAAACCTCTCATAGAAGACACCATGCTAGACACATCAATTCCCAATTTTAAATATTTTCATCATGTCTAGTCCTTTTCTCTCCAAAAATTCAAAAGTAGAGAGAATTTCCCAAGATTGATTTTGGCTTCTTTTGGGCTCTCTGACAATGTATCAAATCTTTATAACTAAGGAAAACAATATTCCAAGAAGAGAGCCTTGCTGGTGTCAACAGGGATACTTTTGTGACCACACCCAAAGTGTCTTCTACACCAATGAAAATCAGCTTCATCATAGCTTGTATTATCCTTCCTCAAGATCCTTAAAGAATCAATTACTTGACCATTTGCAAGCACAATCTCGAGCCCCAAAATATTTGCTCGTAATGAGCCATAATGTAGGAGGTGTATTCCACCTGCATTTTTTGATATATTTTCATCAATTTGGCAAGACTCTTCGCATCAAAATCTAGAGGCATCATATAACCTTTCTCTACAAGAGAATTGCCATGCTTTTCAAGATTACAAATAGCTTCACACACAAGAATGCCATTACCTTCATCAAACGATATGATATATCCATTGCCTGAAGGCTCAATATGAGCTTATCAAATACACTCACAATCCCACCATCAAGACCAGTGTTTCCACCTTGTGGAACAATAGCAAGTCTAACACTAGTTGAGAATTTCGGAAACTTGTTGTGTAGCACGTGGAAGAAGTAATGCTTGGTGGTTTCCCACATACTTTCCAAGCGAATTCCTATTTGCAGCCTCCAATCAAAAAGTCTCTATCAGAATGCTACTATCACCAACAATCTTCTTGAACTCCACAAGATCTTGATTACTAAGTGTAGAAAAATGAGTATCTCATTGCGTTTTATCATAGCATGGATCTTTCTTGACTCTATCCACTTTAGGAATTTCACTATTATGTCTTCTTTGACCATGTGTCACTAGCACCCTGATATTTTTCCTTATTCTCATTGTGATCCTCGCTTTTAGCAAAATCCCCTTTCTCTTCCTGATCCTAGTGGCTTTTGATTACCTGCTACTCCAGTTTAGCTTCATTTCAACTCCGGTTTCCTTTATTGTCATGATGATTCAAGCATGGGTATAGAAGGCGAAGATCACACCCATCTTCTTCTGTGTCTCAACCATTCCTCGGTCATATGAGGTTTCTTGACCCCTTTCTCCTACTGTGTTGGTTTTCTTCTCTTTTGAATTAATATCTAGGCCTACGGCGATCACCTATCCTTTGACTCCTAGCCATAACATGCCTATTCTCCATGAGGAAAATTAAACCTTTGCTCATAGGAAGATTTAGAGAGAGAATTTTGCATTGGGTCTCATCGTTCTGGATGAACATACACTTTGTCCTTGGGTCATGTCCTTTTCTTCAGCTTATCAAGATCTCTCCTCACTGCATTCTTTTAGACTTTCAATGTCTCTGAGTGACCCATGTGAAGGTCTGGCAACTCTCTAACTAGATCTCTCTCTCTCTCTCTCTCTGTCTCAATGATTGCTCAGTCTGTGATGTCCGTGTGCCACTGTATGTACGTAGAAATCTCTCAACAGCTGCATAAGATGTAAACTCAATAAAACCATAACCTTCTAGCCAACTTGCAAGTTTATTATGTCTTCTCTTCATAGAAACCACCTCATTAGTGTGAGAAAACACGAATGAATGCTCAATTTCCCTATGTCTATCCTTCTGTTAGATCTGGCATCCTGAAGTAATCAAGGGTCTTCAAATTCTCGTGCATCATCTATAAAGAAAACTCCAAATACTATTCATTTAGCATACCTAGCTTCCACAATGCCATCCTTTAGGATATGGAGGAATCTCCAAGAACTCATCGAACTCCTTCACATGTATGTTGTAGCATGACCAACCAGAAGACTGTTCATGGGAAATAGGAGGCCCTGGGTGATACAGACATGCAGTGTCATGGTTTACCAATTCTGTATGTCTTCTTGCAATTCTTGCATGTTTGCTCTACATTGAAATCCCCCCCTCAGAGTCTTTCATTACCAGTTTCTTTTGGTTTGAATTTTTTTACTGCATTCCTTATGTTTGATGCTTACATATAAGGTTGTGGAATGCTCTTCACTGTGGGTTGAGAACCATGGTCAAAGCACAAAAACCCTTTTTTGCATTGAGGGCAAGCTTCTCATGTCACAGTTGCACCTTACTAGGAGGGTGAGTCCTCTGTTTGCTATCAACCTTCCTTTATTTGCCTCTTCCAACTCATCCATTATTGTTTACAGAGCTTTAGCTTTCTCTATAGCAGCACATTCTAGTCATTCCCTCCCCTTGGCTGCAGCCCTTTGACATGCTATCTTATTTGCTTCATCCTTTTCTCTGTTTTGCTCTCTCTTTTTTTGTTTCTCCCGCTTCAGGGTTGACTTGAATTATGAGCTGACGATAAGGCTGAGGTGGAACTTCCACTTTTGTTAGTGCTACTGCTAGAAAGGATGAAGTTTGAAGGAGATGAAGTGAGTACAGGGGTGCCAATAGCTTGAACATACTTCAATGTGCCTCTTGCTTACATTCTCCTTGCTTCATTCTGAAGCCAAAGTTGCATATTCTCTCTTTGCCTCAAACCTCCCCTTCTCCTTTTTTCATCTGTTGCTCGTCTTTTGTATAGCCGCTTCTCTTCCTCCATGCTCATAGTTTTTTGCACTACAATGTAACCAATTTTTAGTAAGCACTATAGGAAAGCTCTTGAGGGATCTTCTATGCCTCGAAAAAACTTCTCTTTCTCAACTCAAGCACTAAACCTTCAGACTCTGTCTCCTTTCATTCTTTACTGTGTACAACATGGCCTTGTTTTCACGGTAAAACCTTGGGACAGAGAGTGATAAACCTCAATAAATCTTGCTTTTTGACATTTGTTTTCTCCTTGTTTTCTTGCCCTTCACCTCAATGTGTTCCTTTTTCTACACCTTTTGCTCATAGATCCTTCCGTCTTCAATGAATTCTGGCTGTTATGATGCTTCCTTCATTACATCTTCACTATCTTTTTACTACATTAGCTGGCTTTTCTTTTCTTTCATTACTACTGTTGTGTTCTTTGACAACATTCCTATCTTGTTGCCTTGCTAGTAAGGCTTTGATCTTTGACAGCTCTTTCACTACCTTGTTTCCTTGCTATTAAGCCTTTGATCTAAATGGGTCACCCAAAACTTTCCCTATGATATGAGAGCAAGAGTTCTCTATGTGATGTGAATGAGAAGGAGGAGAAAGCTAGAGTGCAGGTTTTATGGAATGGATAGTTTTGATCCTTTCTTGTGTTCCAACTAATGTGCATTGTGTAAGGAAGAGATGTCATATACCTTGTCCTCTCAAGTAGTTGGAGAGAATACCATTCCCAAGTTTGTTGATGAAGATGATGAGCCAAAAATCCATTGATTTTTGTAGAAGAACCCCAAAATAAAATTATGTACACTTGATTAGAGAAAACAACAAAGTTAATGAAACAATTAACATAATAAACTAAAAATTTTGTAAGATTACTCCTATTCTACTTGTGATCTTAAAGAATCACCACACATGGTAAATTAATCACCCAAAAAGGGGATTCTAATCACTCCAAAAATGGCTCATCTCAACAAGTTATTGTTAATTTTGCAAGCCGCAACTACTCACAAGAGCGTAATGAAATGAAGAACTCAAAAATCATCATGAAATAACTTGCACACATGTCTCTTTCATGCCAAAAACCATCATGCAATTGACAAGAGAATGATCCCTAGAAAAGGTGTCAAAATTTGTTGATGTAGCATCACTACTCATACTTGTTAGATAGAGAGGCAGCTCATGAGACCCAAATTCTCCATAGAAGCATTCAGCATACATGATGGTGCTTCTCGCCAACAGATTAACAACAAAACTATGCATGCAATAAGAAGAAAGCATCGTTAACAACACACACACACTTAATCACATGCATAATCACATCGTTAATCTACAAACTAGCATTTCACAAGCATGAGGCAAGAAAGGAACAAGCACACAAGCACATCATAATGACAACAAGAGCTCTCGAAGCATTCCATAAACTAGCATGATCTCATTATCTCCAAAAATGCTCCTCAAAATGAGAGGTAGTGACCTCTTTATATACAAAAATGGGCCAAATCCATGTTGTGTGGGATTTCTCAACTAAAAGGAGAATGAATCTAGCTTATTCACTAGTGAGACACTCACACACACACACCTATACAAGAGTGCTTATTAAATTAAATAAAAAATAGAGAATATACAAATGATGATGAATAAGAGGGGATCCAAGAAATATGTTTTGTGTCATCAATAGTAATCTTAACCTTGTTTATGATATGAGCATGACACCATCCTTCAAGGTCTGTTATAGATGGCATTGTAGAGTTAATTGCTTTCCAACATCTTACAAGAAAACCTTTGAAGAGATGTCTACAAAAGGATTCTAGGAGTACCACTTAAAGGTCTATATATCAAAGACAACACATTTATTGCACCTCTTTTCCTAGGAGACCATTTATTACTCAACATACTATTGCTTCAAGCAACCTGATACACTTGCCATTATTGATTAGCCGAAGCTTGAAGTAGATTTGGTAAAAGGAAGATGTGTGGATGAACACTCGCTAGCAATTGAACTTTTATAGAATTACATAGACCACTCTCTTCAACATGGGTCTATGGAGGGTGACAGAGGTGACAGACAAGAGGGAGGGGAGTTTGGAGTACAACTCAAAGCTCAATTTAGAGGAAGTTACCAATTGCCTCTTCTCCATGTCCTTTACTCTCTACATGTTGATGTGGCCACACCTTTTAAGCCATAGATCCAAGTCTCCAATACTCTTGTTTCCATACGTGATGAAGATTTCCTTATTGCTTTTCCCTTGGTCAATGTCAAAGTGAGAATCCTTTCTTCTTCGCTTGGGATATCACCTCATAGTCATTCCTTAGGTCTCTAGTAAAACATCCTTTGCAATTAAATTTTACTTGGAATCCCCTTTCAACCATCTTTCAACAAAGGTTAGATTTATTTTAATAATAAGAACATGCAATACCTCAGATAGACTCTTCCTTTGGGGTTGCCTTCAAGATTCACATCTCCCATTTGTTGTATCTCATGCTCTATGCTATCTCCTGTTTCCACAAAGCATCTTTTCTTGGGTGCTTGATGATTGTTGAAATACTCTTCTCTACCTAAAATGTGGTTATTAAAACCAAATCTGTGTACCAGAACTAATCATGTGTTTGGGCTTAACTACTATGCTTCATAGCTAACAAATGTTCACTCTCTAATGTAGTTGAAGAGTTAACATAGTTACCTATCCCTTTGATGTTGTTCCCACCTTGCTTTTTCCAAGAATCCTTGGCATAGTGTCCCTGCTTCCCACAATCGAAGCATCCATTTGAATTGGAGTAACCTCTACCTCCATATCTTCCTCCTCTAACTCTTTCCTCTTAAGGACTAACCTTAATCTTGGCTTCTTTGACTCCCTTGATAGATTTAGGTGCCTTGTTGGTAGTTGCTTCTACCTCTTCCTTTTGCTTGACTAGTATCCCATTTGATGGCTTTCTAAGGTTGTTGAGCTTATTCTTAAGCTTTATTTTTGTAGCTTTTTTATAAATAAAGTAAAATCTTTCTAAACACTCCCAAACCTTCTTAGATGTATCTAGGTTTGGGTTATGACTATCATGGAGTTGCTCATGTGTTGAGATAGAATGAATATCAGTGTGCTATGTCTTTCTTATCAGTATTTACTGTATCTTCTTTGATTTTTAGTGGTTGTATGTGGATCTATGTATGGCTTCACTTTAGTACCACTAACCAACCCCGATAGACCCTTTTCCATAAGGAAGTTATAAATTATAAACCTCCAAGGTTGGCAGCTACCCTTCTCAAGCTTCCAAATCTAAGTTTTATAGTCTCATTGAATGAGACTATCAAGTGGCTCCTAATATCTCCTTGCATTTTTATAGATGTGAGAAAGATTGGTATGTTACCTTCTACAACAACCTCCATCTATGTGTACACACACATATACTTGGAAATATTCAAAGGCCAAAATAGTGACCTTTCAAGATCAATATAATCAATGATGATTAAGCTTTGAGACTTATATTATACTCAAAAGAAAGCCTACAAGAGTAAAGGTGAGCTATCTCAATTATGAACCAACAAAGTACACAATGAGATATCGGTAGATAAAGATCTCTACCTATGTAGAGATTCTAGCTAGCAAGGGGCTAGCTTAGCCTTAGACATAGCCTAGACCTACATTATACACCTCAAATGAGAGTGTGCAAGTACACATATGATACTAGAGGAGGCCTATGATTCTAGTCCAATCTCCTCTTTATACGATGCTCCAAAGTTGGTGTAGAATTTGAATTAAAATGAGGCTTCCAAAGTCAAGAATTTTCTCCATCAAGTTAGTTAGAATATTTAGCAGAAGAAATTGCTGAAAGGGTTGTTGAGGCTGCACCAAAAACTGTGGGTGATGTGGAACTTTAAGTTTACCATTGATTTATACACTTGAGCTTGCTAGATTTCTAATATTGCTAGCTTGAAAGGATATGTATGGATCACTTTTGATTGTCCCTATAAAACCCCCTCTAAAGAGAAACTGTGTGGTTCTTTTTTTCACATTTAATTATGACTTATAAAAATTTACTTATAAAAGATACATGTTGTGGGCATGTGTATTGGACATGTGAGTGAACATGTTAGAAAAGAACTCAAAAAAACCATTTTTGAAGTGCAACGGTGAGCATCTCACTTCAGAAGTACAAGAGAAGTACTTGATTCATGAGGGGCTCCTTAAAAAGATTTCGTGGTGCACCTTTAACCCGGAAAACAAGTACAAATGAATAACTCCATGGAGTCCTCTTGGGGATAAAAAGGAAACACATGACTCGTTTTAGATGAACACCACCAACAACTTATTATGAGCATATCATAAGATTCATAATTATAGAGAGGTCTAATGAGGGAGGGAGGACAGGGAATTGGAGAGCATATCTTCATGCTTCTCTCTTGGAATTTTATTGGCTCTATTGTAAGGTTGTTGTCTTATTCTCATAACTCTATGTAGTTGTCTCTTCTTGTCTATTGCGCATTTATCTACTCTCTTCTACTTCCTCTGCTCTCTACATTTCTTCTCCAAACACACTCTATTTCCTCTCCACTTCATCTCTCTTTTGTTCCACTTCATCTCTCCTGTGTTATGCTTCCTATATCTTGTGTTGTAATATTGTGTGAATCATATGCAAGTTGTGAATTCTTATCCATTACATACTGCAATCACAAAAGAGGAGCACATTCAACCCCATGTTGACTCAAGGTGCAACAAAATTCAGCACACACAATGGGACTATATCTTTCAGGCTCCTCTTGGGTATGACACAAGCAATGGCACAAGAACTTGTGGGATTATAAGCTCCTCTGAGGTACTTCATCAATGACAAAAGATCTTGTGGAATGAGATTTCTTTAGAACATCAACACATCATGAACATAATTGTTGTGGTACATCATAATTACCTTGGGGAGGCTACATCAAAGGATTTAAATGTCAAAACCTATTTCTAGCAATAGTTTGTTATGTAAGTCCACTCATAATACATATTTTGTGGAGGACATTTAGGGTGCAATAGATTCAAGTATGAATAGGAGATGAGATTCTCATGACTGCAATCCACTCACTTTGCCAATCCATAGAAATTAACAACTCTAGAAGAAGAACTAATCTAGAAAAGGTAGTCCCAAAAACTCAACATGTTCCACCTTTAGTGTGATGGCTCAAGTAGACTTACAAGCACTATTATCTCGTATGCATATCAGTTTCTCCATTTTCAATGGTGCTTTAATATAGACCTCAACAACCATGTCAGAAGATTTGTGGCTTTGTGTAAGAATGCTTTAATGAGGATGTCATCATGCTCCTCTTCCCAACCACCTCAGAGGGACTCTTGGATAAGTGGTTCAATCAATTTTGAGATGGGACTTTTCCACATGGACACTTATGTTGGATACCTTTAAGGATAATTTTAGACCATGTAATACAATAGAAAGAACCTTAGAAAAGCTTGAAACTCTTAAACTCAAACCAAGAAAAAGTTTTCTTGAGCTTCTCACAAGAGCAAGAGTAACTTATTTCAAGGCTTTCTAAAGTCCCAAGGCATCTCTTTATCAAAAAATGGGTAGAGAAGGCACTATCCCTGTTGGAAGCAGTCAGAGGCACAGACGACATGGAAGCATGTAAAGACGGAGCAGGGAGCCAGGCGGATCAATTTTTCAAACAAATATATTTCTTATTAATTCTCCAAACATTCAACAGTGATTGTTATCACTAATTGTAACATATGTATCATAGAAAACCCCATTTTGTAATCCATAGCTCCATTTTGTGCAAGCCGAGGAGTCCTCGAGCTTGAGGAGCTTAGGTAGAATGCTCGTACCAAATTTCGTTATTTTTAGACATCGTTTACCCTTCCAAATAACCTCTAGGACCTATTTTTTAACTATGCCGGTCGCTAGATGTGAAACCGGTCAAAACTAGTTTAGAAACTATAAAAAGAGCTAGAGAGCTCATTTTTGAGGTTAGCTTGTCTGAGTAGAGAAGAGAGTAGAGCTAGTTTGAGCTTGTAAGAGTATTCTTGAGTAATAGAGTTGATTTCCCACCTTCCATTGTGTCTTGCTTGTCTCTTCATTGTGTGTGTGCATGTGTGTGTGCATCTTCGTGCTTCTCACCATCACTCTCACATCGTCTCACGTTCACGATCTTCATATCACTCCTACCTCTCCCACGGATTGACATTAAGGAGGTGAAGCTTCTTAACGTGGTTCTCACCATCGTGCTAGAGCAACACCAAATTTGGCGCCGTTGCCGGGGATCGAGTCTAGGACGAATGTGTGATGGTAAGAGTATAGCAAGAAGTGGCGTTGGAAGGTAAAAATTTCAGTTTTTGTTGTTGTTTTTACTTAGTTTTTAGTACTTTTCACCTTCCCCACACTCCATCTTCATCATCGCATCATCATCTTCATCTCCAAAAAAATCAGAAAATTCACCATATCCACCCATTCACCTCATTTCCCCTCACTTGTGCATGCGAGAGAGCGAGAGAGAGTTTTTGCGCTTGTTTGTGCTTGTGTTTTCCTGAGTTTTCTTGCAGGTACAGAGCTTCAGAGCATCAGGAAAGCTTCCAAAAGGTAAAAAATGTACTTTCTGTCAGAAATTTCCGAGTGTGGCGGACCATCGCGATGGTCTGCAACTTTCGGATTTTGAAGTAGGCGACCACACCACGAGGTAGGCGATCCTTGCGCACACACGGCACCATAGTTGCATTTCAAAAATTCGTTGTTTGGTGGACCATCGCGATTGGCTCAGACCATCGCGATTGTGTCGCACCATCGCGATAGGCTCACGCCATCGCGACGGCTCGGCCGGACCATCGCGACGGTTCGCTTTTTCGGACCATCGCGACGGTTCGCTTTTTCGGACCATCGCGACGGTTCACTTGAGCCATCGCGACGGTTCGCTTTTTCGCGCCATTGCGATTGTCCAAACTCCACGCCATCGCGACGGTTCGCTCGGACCATCGCGATTGTCCCAGACCATCGCGATTGCCCACCCCCATCGCAAATTTTGGACTCCAATTTTTGACCAATTTTGAGGGTATTTTTGAGAAATTTTTGGACCATTAGACTCATAGGAGACCCCTTAGCCTATACGTGAAGGAAAACCTGATTGTCAGTTTTTACCCCCCCAGGGCCTGAACGCTCATAACTTTTTCATCCGAAGTCCGTTTTTTGAGCTTAATAGCTCGTTAGAAAGCTCGCGACGAGTACTACGTGACCTCAACTGTTTTTTTTCTTAAAGGATACATCTATTTTTAGATAAACTATTTTGAGGTTCACCTAGTTTGGGACTAGGAAGCCAGGGGGCACACATTGAAAATTTGGGCAAAAAGGGAAGGAACTTAAAAGGTGTATATACTCAAGTGTTTGATCATCTTGTGAATTGGTCTAATATTGGATTTTTCCAGGTCTAGCAAAGGCAATCAAAGGCAAGTAAGCAAGGCAGTGAAGACAGCAGAGCTTGGGAAGCGCGGCTTCTTGGGCAACAGGGCATCAGAGCAACCAGAAAAGCCGACTCAAGGTTGGAAGATTACTCAACCCCCTCAGTCAATTCTTAGCTTAGGCTAAACGTTAGCATTGTGGATTAACGACGATAGGAACGCCTCAAGTTCAAGATACTTAATTCTTTCAAGTTTAAGACTACAAGTAAAGGTGTATGTGACGAAAACCTAAAGGAAAGAACATAAGTCTGACGGAATGAGAACTCGAAATTATAATGGAAAGTTGAATTCCTGACGCATATATTAAGACAAGAATCCAAAGAAAATTAAAAAGAATCAAGAAAGTAATAACAAAGAACCATTGACGATCTAAGTGTGTAATTGAGCGTGCAAGGAAGAAAATTAATGAACCTTAGATCGGGCAAACATATAGGTAAGTCGGACAGAAGAAGCCTTAGATCATCAGAGGCTAGTGTAAGAACTACCGCTCGATCTTGGGCTCAGCAATTGAATAGTAATTACCCCTACGAGAGCTCAGAGACTAGCGAATCAGAAATGGCATTTAGCACAGACAGACCAGAAGGAGGGTCTCATGTAGCATACCTAGAAAAACCAGAAGGACCCTATAGAACGCAACTAGAGTTTCTCCGAACCAACCGATTAGGTGCTCGCATCTATGAGGATGGTTTGCGAAGGCAAGTGGTGCAACTGCACAACCCTGATCAACCCATTGGATTGGAAAGACCAGTGGTGAAATTTGAGAGAGACGCTTACATAGACAAAGAAGGAACCATGTACGTTCTAAGTACGCAGCCAAACGATACTAATGAGTTTGGCACTATTCAATTAGAGACGGAAGCGAAATTTCAAGGAAAAGAACCGTTAGAAGAACCTAGAACACCGAGAGGGAAATCCGTATTAACAAGAGTACTCATCCCAGAATGGATCCCTCAAGATAACAGGAGCACCGAGTTGTTTATAAATAAAGAGACAGATGAAGCCTTTTGGAGGTACAGAAAGGAACACCCTGGTGAGATAGGCTTCATTACAATTTATGAATTCAAGGACCCGGATACACCTGGAAAGGTTGTATACCTGGATGAGACTTCAGAAAGAGTCTTTGTGGTGCCTGAACGCGCTAAACACACATACACTTGGAGAGGTGAATTGGTATTCCCTCCATCTAGAACGAACATGAATACAAGTCAACAAGGGGCAGGAATATCCTCAGCCCAGGGAAATCAAAGAGAAGGAAATAAAGAAAGACCGGAAGTAAGCTTTAATCATCCCATAGGGAGAGATAGAACAACCACAAACACTAATAGAATGGATAGACAAAGAGATCATGGAATACCAGGTGGTAGAGATGATTTTCCTCTACCTAGACCACGCGAACACGCAAGAGTATTGAGACCCACACAGTTAGTAAAATCAATGAAGAATTACTTTGATGGGACAGGAGATCCCTATGACCACGTCGCAGAATTCAAGCAAGTACTAAGAGCAGAACAAGTTGAAGACATGTTCACGCAGTACAACGCATTTGGACTAACGTTAAAGAATACCGCTTTAACTTGGTTTCAACCACTGCAACAAAGGCAATTTAGAGACATCCATCACTTTTTAGAGTCATTCATCACTGAATTCTCTAAAAGTGGGATTAGACACGACACGTCTTCATTGATTCATAGCTTTAAACAGACCCCTCAGGAAACAGTAAGACTGGCAGGTCGTAGATTCAGACAATATGTTGAACGATGTCCAATGCAAGAACTACCCTCACAAGCCAAACAAGTATCACTGTTCCTAGATGGCTTGTTGAGCGCTAAACTACGCTCCTATGTGTACCTAAAAGAACCCAGAACGCTAGAGGAGTGTGTAAGAATATGTATAGACATCGAGGACAACCTAGGAGATGAATTAGAACTCTCAAAGGTCTATAAAGACTCAGATTGTTCTTCTCTAGCCTCCACAAAATTGTCTAATTCGATAGAGGACCTAGCAGAAAAAGTGGCCCAAAAACTAGGAGTTTCTAGCAAACAGGTGCCCAAGCTACCTACAAATGTACGTTGTTATATTTGTGGTGGAAATCATTTGGCAAACGTGTGCCCCAATGCACCTCAACCTCACGCCAACCCTAGTGGCCAATATTGCATAATTGAGAGAAGATACACGAATCATACGGCTCAGGACTGCCCATACAACAAACAAACCATGAGACAGAACTACCCGCAAACATACCAGCAGCCAGGTAGGTATCAAGGCCAATACAATGCTCAGCCTTATTACTATAGGCCTCCTCAGAACTACCCATACCAGGCTCAACAGAGACCTCAACCTGTTTTAGCTCAGCAGCCACCCCCACCAGCGAATGTCATCTCAGTCAAATACGCTGCTGCAGAAGAGAACCTAAGTAGGGCCTTAGTGCCTTCTTCACCCTTGATCACAGAAAGTGACCCGAACTCAAACAGTTTTGACTCTACTCATGTAACTAGTCCACCAGCTTATTACATGGAGTCACCAGAACATGTGGAGACATATCATTATGATAGTCCTCCAATGGAACCTAGTTGGGAGCCAGACTATGCTAATGTGATGTACGCAAACCCAAACCCACGGCCCCAATTGAGACAACAGAGACCACAGGGCCCTAGAGGACCATGCTTTAGGTGCCAAGGAGATCACTTCATAAAGGATTGTCCACATCCCCCAATAGCAAGGCAATCACAGTACTATAACATCCAAGGCTTTTGTGCCGACTGTGGCAAAGAGCACATAATCAAAGATTGTCCTAAGAACCCAGTTAACACTTCAAATGTGACACCGATCAACGTGATAGGTATTGTAAACAATGCAGATGGATCTAATCCTACATACGTGCCTATCCAAGCTATAACAAGAGCCCAGGCGCTCTTACAAAACCAACAGCTTAATCAAGAGAAAGTAGCCGAAACTAGTGAAGTTGCAGAATCTAGTAGTAAAAAGACGAAATCTTGGAAAGATTCTAGAGAAAGAATCAAGAGAAAGTGGAGTAAAAAGATAAGTGAGTTGGAAGGAAGTCTAAGAGAATCTAGAGCCAAAATCCAAGAATTGACTTCACAAGAATTAAACCAAGAAAATCCAGCTCAGAAATCAGGATCGGTTTTAGCGGAACCCATACCCGAAGATCTAGACATGATGTTTCGTGCATATCAGGCTAGAATAAAAGAGGGACCTCAAGTAACGGGAATGAGTAAAAACTACCCTCGAGCTGATCTAGAAATTGAGAGAACTAAACTTTGCATGAAGATGGTAGAGTTAGCACAAGCCTTGTTCGAAGCCTCTAGATATCTTAATTGGAATAACATGGCAAAACCGGAATTACACTTTCAAGGACTAATGGAGAGGCTAGAACACCTGATAGAAAGCAAAGAGAAAAAGGATCAGCATAGGAACCCTATTGTCCCAGAGACACAGGAAAGGAATGCACCATCCCTGTCTCAAGTTCCCAATACAGAAAGTCAAGACAATTTGTCTTCCATACATAGGTACTCACATGAATTTTTGAGGGAAATCCAAGAAGAGAAATGGAGAAAAGAACAAGGAACTCATCCTCCTATTCAAGAAATAGACGACTTGCAAGAACAATTTCCCCAAGACATCCCCTCTATATATGATGAGGTAGAGGAGGAACAACTGAGTGAACCCACAGGATTTGAATCTAATTCTCTACAAGAATTACCTCAGTTTACAGGACCTTGGGAAGCAAAGTCTATTAGTATGAGAGCACCCACGATAATAGTGAGGAATGAAGAATCAGTGATCCCTAGGAACACGGAAGTGATCAAGAACACGAAAGTACAGTGTAATCTCACTTTGGAGGAATTGTTAAAGGTGAAACCAGAATTGTGGAAGCACGTAGCAAATCAACTCCCCGAGCTTGCTACCACACCCTCTCAGATAGGATCACATAAGAAGGTACCAGAGATACCCGTGGAAAAGATTGGAGACGTAAGCGAAGGAGAGGAAGGTAACACATATCTTCCAATAACCCATCAGGGCTACACCACGAAGGCCATCTTAGATTCAGGAGCCGGAGTAGCAATAGCTACCACCGCTTTATGGAAACGTTGGGGTAAGCCAGCACTCAGACCCACCAGGATGAAGCTACAAATGGCTGATGGACACATAGAAAAACCGTTAGGCTTACTAGAAGGCATATCCCTCACCACTTGTGGTGTAGAATTTGAGCATACCTTTGCCATTTGTGACTTTGTGAAAAATCGTGCTTACGAGATGATATTGGGACGACCATTCATGCGTCAGTTGCAAATTGTACAAGATTGGGGATCTAATTCTTTGTACTTGCAACATTTAGGAGTGACTACCAAAGTCAATCTTAAAGACTATTCACACAGAGATGTACCCCCAATACAATGGAATACCATCCATAAGACACCAGCAGAGACGGAATCCGTGCACTCATTAGAATCAGATCCTTCTTGGTTGCATGAGGATACCCATTTATGGATGTGTAAAGTAGCCAAACAAGAGGAAGAGCGGTTAGAAGCCAGGCCCTTAGGTGCAGAACAACATCCACGAACCCTTCAAGATCCAGCCTATGCACCTGTAGTATTCCCGGACGAAGAGTTTGAACCCCATGGTTGGGCGGAAATACTAGCAACCATGGATGTAGCCATCAATGAAGAACAATGGACACCCCACTGTGACGAGGATGGCTATGACATTTCAGTTTTTACGATAGAGCCAATCATGTGCGATGCAATCTTAGAAGAGTGTGAACCGAACACTGATGCATTCGAGGATGCAAGCGATTTCGATTTAGAATCAATTATCATGGACCCACCCTTTGCATCAGAGGAAGAATATTTCTACGAAGTAGAGACTCACACTCAGAGACACGAGGAAATTACGAACGAGGTAAGGTTAGCCACTCAAGTGACTGATAAGAGTGAAGGCAAGAAGAGAAAGAAGAAAGAAACCATGTCAGAAGAAGAAGAATCTTTGTTTGAAGTACCCGAGAATTTCAAGAAATATGAAATCGAAGATAGAAGAATCATGGTACGAATGCCTAATAGAAAAGTGAATGATGGACAAGTATATGATAACCGAGAGAAAACCAAGAAAGTAATAGTTGCCATAGAAGGAGAAGAAGAAAAATGCACATATATAGGGCGTGATATGACGACTGAAGAAGAAGAAGAGCTAGTTGCCCTATTGCGCAAATATAGAGATGTTTTTGCTTGGAGTTACAAAGATTTGAAAGGAGTAGATCCAGATATATGTTCTCATAGAATCCCTATGACTCCAGATGCAAAACCGACAAAACAGAAACCTTACACGTATAATGATAACTACGCTGCGAAGATTAAAGAGGAGATAGATCGCTTGATAGAAGCAGGATTCATTTACGAAATTGAGCATACTGAATGGGTATCCCCCATTGTGGTTGTGCCCAAGAAGAATGGAAAATTGCGTGTGTGTATTAACCTTAAAAAAGTTAATGCCGCAACGATTAGAGATAGTTATCCTCTTCCTATCACGGAACATTTATTGGAAAGAGATGGGGGCAAGGAAGTTTACAGCTTTCTTGATGGATTCTCAGGCTATAACCAAGTAGCCATTGCTCCAGAAGACCAACACAAGACGGCTTTTGCCACTGAATGGGGCATATTTGCATTTCGTGTGATGCCATTTGGCTTAACAAATGCACCCGCTACTTTCCAGCGACTCATGTGTCATGTTTTTAAGGAATTCTTACGCAAGAGCTTGGAAGTTTATGTCGATGATTTATGTGCTCATTCAAATGTAAGACAGACACATATTCCGGAGTTAAGACAAGTATTTGACAAATGTCGAGAATATCAGGTTTGTTTGAACCCAGAAAAATGCGTTTTCATGGTCAGACAAGGCAAAATTCTAGGACACATTGTGTCAAAAAATGGAATCTCTACGGATGAAGAAAAGGTGAAGGTAATTGCAGAATTACCTAGACCAACTAATGTGAAAGAGGTACAAGCATTTATGGGCCATTGCGGTTATTATAGGAGATTCATACACATGTATGCAATCATAGCCAAGCCCTTGTACTCTCTTTTAACCAATTTCGAATGGACAAATGAATGTGAAAATTCATTCAATGAACTCAAACGACGCCTGTGCTCAGCACCTATATTGACAACCCCAGATTGGAGTAAGCCATTTCATGTACATGTGGATGCATGCAATTATGCCATAGGATGCGTGTTAGCACAACCCACGAATGAAGGTAATATAGATCTCCCCATAGCTTACGCTAGCAGACAATTGAACGCAGCAGAAAGAAATTACACCACGACGGAACGAGAAGGATTAGGGATGATCTGCGCAGTAAAGAAGTTTAGGCACTACTTGTTGGCCAACAAATTCAAGTTCTTTACAGATCATCAAGCCCTATTATATTTAGTCAACAAACCATGTAACACAGGACGATTGATACGTTGGTTTCTATTACTCATGGAGTATGATTTTGAAGTAGTAGTCAGGAAAGGAAAGACGCATCTTAGAGCCGACCACCTTTCAAGATTAACCTCAGGAGAAGCTCCTCAAGGAGTAGCGGATGATCTACCAGATGCATACTTGTTTAACCTTGAGATAGCACCAGAATGGGCTAAGCCTTTAGTCCCTATTCTGACATACGGACCCAAGAGTCCTAGGATAAAGATCAAAGAAGGAGAGATTACCAAATCTCAGAGGTACCAAATAATGGCAGGAAGCATATACAAACAGGATAATCAAAAGATTCTTGCTTGTTGTGTAGACGAATCAGAACATGCGAATTGGTTGCAATTAGCACACGTAGGTGCACTAAAGCAACATCATTCAAAACATAGAACACTACAGACTCTGCATAGATTAGGAGTATATTGGCCTACGATGGAAGCAGATGTCTACAAGTTGTGTAAGGAATGCCATGTTTGCTGTGAAAGACCACCAGTAGAACATGCTACACTATATCACGTGTCTCTCACCCCAGACTGGAGTGAACCTTTAGTGACATACTTGAGGACGAACACATTCCCTCAAGGCATGACCTTAGCTCGACAACGCAGTCTAGAGCAGGAAGCTCAAGACTACTCACTTATTGGCGATAATCTATACAAAAGAGGACGAGATGGATATTTGAGACAATGTGTTCATGAGAACGATTATCTTAGCATACTAGAGACTGCACACCAAGGTGTTGCAGGAGGACATTTTGGACCCGATAGGATAATCAAAGCCATCCTCTTTGCAGGATTATGGTGGCCCACTCTTCACATGGATGCACATACCTATGTAAAGAGATGTGACGTGTGCCAAAGAACTCAGTTTCCTACTCGCAGAGATGAAATGCCATTGAAACCCATGATGGGCGGACGTGCATTTTCTAAGTGGGGTATAGACTTTGTAGGACCCATTAACCCCCCTGCAAAAGGTACATATGCTGAATACATTATTGTTGCCACAGATTATCTAACCAAATGGGTAGAGGCGAAAGCCACAAAAAAGAATGATGCTCACACGACTGCAAAATTCTTATTTGAAAATGTCTTTACAAGATATGGATTGCCTATAGAGTTAGTGAGCGATCGAGGCACTCACTTTCTAAACCAAGTCATTGAATATTTGTTACAGGATTTTATGGTGATTCACAAGAAATCTGCACCATATCATCCTCAGGCCAATGGTCAGGCTGAAAGCACTAACAAGATACTGTGTACCGTACTGACGAAACTCGTGAACAATAAACGTTCAGATTGGGACAAACAGTTACACCACGCTGTTTGGGCATATCGAGTGGCCTACAAGACCGTACTCAATGCAACTCCCTTTCAGATGGTTTTTGGTCAGAGTGCTGTGCTTCCTTTGGATTTCTTGATACCGACCCTTAAGGTTGCACAAGAACATCAGTGGACCGGCCATGAATTATCAGCAAGAATAATGGACTTGGAACGATTAGGAGAAACCAGGCTGAAAGCAGCAGCAGGAATATACGCAGCGAAGAAGCGACAGAAAGCATATTTTGATGCACATGTGAAAGATAAAGGCCTAAAAGAAGGAGATTTAGTTCTAGTGTATACGCTGAAACAGCACGCACGGAAGTTAGAAAAGCGAGGTTATGGACCTATGATCATTAACAGACTTTCGACTAGTGGAGCAGTACAGTTAGCCACCTTAGAAGGAGATATAATGCCTAATTACATTAGTGGCTGTAGAGTCAAGCTATATCAGGAACCTCTGACTGAGGATATGATTAGACGACTCACATTGGCAAAGAAGCGTAAGGAAGAAGAAAATAGAATACGAGCGGAAGCCCAGGCAGAAGCCATAGAACACATTAAGCGCATGAAGCTAAGAAGACAAGGACTAGGGAGAGAACGTTATAACCATCTGGAAACATCACCCAGATATCCCATGGCCATGTGTCAAGTAAAGTCAACCACTCATCCTAGCATAGTGGACAGAAGACCATTCCTTACAGTTAGGCTAGAGCACGGTAACCATAGCCAAGAACTCAGGGCTTTAATTGACTCAGGTGCTGCGACTAGTGCGATTAGATGGTCCCAATATAAGGACTCAGGAATAGAAATGCGGCCAATTGAGGCATACCTCATAGGCCTAGGAGGCATGGAAACCCCTTGCATGGGTGAGGTGGACCTTCCTATCCTCATTAAGGATATGACGATGACAGCTAAGCTACTAGTGTGCCATGATGACGACCTGATAGAACCCCTAATCCTTGGCCAAGATTGGCTATACGATCACTCAGTGGACCTAAATCTTCGACAAGGCTCCTTACAGATTGGAACCTTAGAACAGAAGCGAGTGATACCGCTTGACTTCCCTAACGGCATTCCGCTTGACGGTTGTGACCCTAGACCCTATGAAATACATGCGACGGAAGACCGGAAGATCTTTAATCCGACCAGTCACGTTACGTCTACACCAACCCACTCGGGCTTGGCTATGGATAATTGTCAATCAGAAGGACGACAGGAGATCTTCCCTGGGACTTCCTGCAAACTAGAAGAGGCAGTTACCCAACCGCAAGGGCAGATGGGCACAATCAGAGGTCAGGTGGGTTGCATCAGCGGCCAAATGAGCACGACACCCTGCGGTGCTCATCCTTCCAAACTTGTGGCGGACTGGCCTAGATTAAAGTTAAAGAACGCATCACTTCCTAATGGGCAGGTCACGCAAATCTTGGATCTCCCTTCTTTTCCAAAGCAGAGCGTCCATCCGACCTCTCACCCTCAACCACGACAGAGTCAACCACGACGAAGGAACCTAGACCAGCGGCAGTATCAGAGAACACAAGGAAAGCAGTCTAGACCACCCAAAGGAAGCGGCACCAGACAAATATGGGTGCCAAAAGGACAAAAAGCACCGAAGAGCTCCAACAAAACAGAGATCGACAAGAAAAAGGCAGAACAGAAACAGAATCAGTATCCACCATCCCCTCGACCTCCTTCTACAGATCCGCGCATTCGACAAATTTGGATCGCCAAGAAATACCTTACCCATAGACCCACACCCACGCAGATTTGGGTACCCAAACCATGTATCATAGCTCAACCCATAAGCCATGTAATATATAATCCTCACAAACCTTTTCATCCCTCGATACCACCACACCCGATACCACCTTTTGCCCCTCAGCAGAAACCCACCACCCATTCAAAAACTCTTAGGAAATGGATACCGAAGCGTGTCCAACCGTCTTCCCCTAACCCATTGTCTAACTACCCCCCGACTAACATACAACCTTGTACTCAATTACTAACCTTTAAACCTTGTAATAATTCACCCACCATCATCACACATCACTCATCACTCTCATCTCATCAAGAAATGTATGCATGATCTGAAAAGTGTAGGAGTCTAGAGACCTGCACTAGTGCTGCAAGAAACATTGCATCCATCACATCACAGCACTTGGCTACACGGGTTACGCATCAGTTATGGAAAGGGATTGCGGTCTCACTTTAATGGGATCATAATTAATTTCCATGCTAATGTGTTAATCTTTTGTAGCAGATCTTTCTCATTAGCGCATCAGTCACCATGCAAACCGACGAAGGACCATCAGGAGCAGGCCCCAGTGTAGCGGCAGTGCCCCTCAATGTTTTACGAGCAGAATCCCACCCGACTGCTCCACCGCCAGAATTCCAAGGATTTCCAGGGCCCATGCCTATCGACAACCCACCTATGGGCTACACAGAAAAGATACACCGTAACTCTCATTGGTTTCAGGGACTTGCAGGACCCTTAGCGGACGCGGATTTCATATTTGAATCTACTTTGACATTTGATGACCGCACGTGGGGGAAATACCAATTCTTCTCCAGAGAGTTCGAAGACCTACAGAACACCCAGGACCTAACTCACGTTTGGGCAAGAGCAGGCTTCACGGAGTATTTCAGTGATCCCCTGCCCAAACCTGACTTTTACAGGTGTTATTATTTAATTACTACTTTGCTGGCCTCAGAGAATAAGGATATCCCCGGAACTTTTATTTTGCCTTCTTTAGTGGATGATCCACCCTACAAAAGGTTTTACCTCTCAAAGGATTTAATCAGAGCGGCCATCAAAATTCATGGCACCCACACACCCACAGATCGAGAAAGATTAATTCTAGACCCTATGAAACGTGGGGATGTCACTAAGTGGGAGGAGATCTCAGCAATTACGCCTGAGCTGTCAAAGCCACTAAGAATATGCATGCAACACTTCGCATTCCCCGCTCAGGACAGATTTACCATGCCACATAAAAGAATATGGTTTGGATTGTATTTGGCATGTACGGGACCTCAGACTGTTGATCTGGCGAGCTGGATCATTGATCAAATGTATTTGGCACAACACAGATGGGAACGAAAGAAAGTGCTTAATGGATGTTGTGCTCTCACAAGAATTGTTTATATGTGCTTGGCCTATGATTTGCCAATTGAACGCGCATTAACAGGAGAGGAGCTGAAAGCATTCAAAGGAACGACGAAGAAAGCCAGGAAGCCCAGTAGAACACGGGCAGGTAAGCGTATGAGAGGCACCATTCCTTGCCTTCAAGTGCCAGAGTCACCATCACCACAACCCTCTCCAGAGCGATCACCAACAGAAGCCGCTCCCACAGTGCAACCTATTCGCATAAGGTTGTCTAGACCAGTGGTCACGGAGGGCACTACTAGTATCGCTGCACCTCAGGCAGCTGCAACCACAGAACCCACCACCACTACAGCAGAAGCTCCCACCACTATTGGTGCGGAAGCCTTTTCTTTCCCAATACCACACATGGAGGCAGAACCAATAAACACAACATTCGATTTTGAGATGCCGGATGCATTCTCAAATGAATTCCAGTTTTCAGAGGCACAGATGTTCTCCCAAGAATATGAACGCCCCAGTTACCCTACCACACCGCGGGATCTGCCACAGGGACAAGTTGTGTCTAGCTCCGATGATGAACGAACAGCCACAGATGACGAAGAAGGTGATGATGAAGCTAGCCAGGGCGCGCATGATTCCCAAGAACAAGGACAGACAGACGGCCAAGGCCAACAAACCGATGCGCACGGTGACACCAGCACGCACGAAGAGGAGACTTTTGAAGCAGCAGCTTACACGCTGGCAATCAAGAAATTATATCGTACGATGGAGAAAGTCTGGGCACGGAAGAAATTGACTGAAGAAGAGAGCCAAACCCTAATCGAACAAGAACTAGTCTCCGGAGGGTTTGAAGAAGTCTACATCAGAGGGTTCAGAGAATTGGTCCAATCCATCGGCCCGGTCGAAGCACTGAGGTATTTACAAAGGAAGCCACTCCCCCAATACGACCCTCGCAGAGTTCGACTGCTATCAAAGCCCGGTGAATATATTCGAGTTCCGGTAGGTGCTCAATCATCCCACCAGGCACAAGATGCACGCCTACGACCGGAAAGATCCTTCACCGAAGAAGCCATCCTAGTCGATTCCCCACCACGTACTACCGTTGTACATACCACTACTATCCTCGAAATAACATCCACACCTTCTACTCCTCTCTCACCTCATGTATCACCGACCCATCCTGTATCCCCCGCACGCCCACCTGCTCCTCCCATATCCACACCAGTCCATGGCAACATAGCCACAGCCTTTACTCCGCCCATTCAGGCCACCATGCCCCCACCCAATCCTCCGCGTCTACATGTTAACCCCTTCACCCCTTCATCCTTCCCATCCTTTCCCCCACCTTTAAGACACCCTTTCACCTTTCTAACCCCACTAACCTTCTCACCAGTTTCACCTCCTCAACCCACCATAACCCCTATTTTCCCTTTTCACCAAGCTGCTCCAGCCATCCCCCCTGTAAATTACTCTACATTTGTAAATCCCGTCTTCACACCTACACAACCACCCACTTACACACCGCTTTTCACAGTCACCGCACTTGACACGTCCAATGACATGGACATATCACCACCCACCGCACCAGCACCCACTCCACTCACAGCACCATCATATTTAGGTACGTCACAATTTTCCACAATCACCACTGCATCCACCTTCCCAACCCCATTTCCCATCCCCGCTGTATCTACTTCCACTGCATCCTCACTTAGCACTTCATTACTATTATCGCCCACTATAGACACTGCACTTCAACAAATGTTCACATGCATGACACAAGTACGAGATGAGTTTGCATCTCTTGGCATCAACTATCAACAACTGCAGAGGACGACAAATGAATTACAGTCGCAGCTCAATTCATTATCAATCGAGAATGCCTCGTTAAATACGCGACACCAAGAACTAAGAGAGGCATATCATAAGCTAGAGCTAGACAGTGAAGAGAAGACAAAAGAAGCCACTGCTGATCTGGACAACCTGCTGCGAGCCCAAACAATTAGGAATGCAACGCTGACCAGAAATATGGGCCTACTCAGGAGGCACCTAGCCGCAGCCCAGGAGGAGAACGTGAGACTCCAAGCGCAGAATAGAGAAAATTTGGAAGCGGCACTGGACCATCCTGAACAACCATTAAGTCCGAGCAGATTCAAGGCAATCCCATCTGAATCGATGCGGATGTTGCTAGATGACCATGTTCGACTGCTAGAGGACTATGATCGAATGAACGAGGAGCACCAGAAGCTAAAAGAAGATCACAAGTTACTAACAGCTCAGAGAACCGGCACCACAACAACTACCAGTGGCCGCAGAAGTACCAGAACCTGTGGACCCCTCTCCTGAACTCATAGAGGAACTAAACGCATTACGGGCCCAGGTAACCACTCTCCAATCACGCATAGATGTATACGAAGCACCACCACGGCTTGATTCCCCACCGGAGATCCCAGCTGACGACGAGAACATAACCATTCCGGTGGAGGAAACATTTGAAGAAGCATACGAGCCAATACCCATCCCAGGCGGACAAGTCGCGACCGAAGGCCAGATGACCTATGAACTTCCGACCCCCGCATGGATGAAGACTGTGGAGGAGATTGGAACAACGCACTCAGCTAGAGTCGGGGCCCAGCTACATGCTATGGCCATGATCGAAGAACGAATTTTGCAATCTCCCTACTTTGCTCAATTGGCCCCACGCAGGTACATATCCGGGCATGAGCTTCAATACAAACCTTACTTCATGTTAATGGCCGAATACCAGCTGGCCATAGAAAAGCGAACTGGCAAGAAGCCATCACATGCAACCCAGTTCGAGCCTGAAGACTTGCCACTGGATGCGCAACA
Source organism: Ceratopteris richardii (assembly GCA_020310875.1). Classification (NCBI taxonomy): domain Eukaryota; kingdom Viridiplantae; phylum Streptophyta; class Polypodiopsida; order Polypodiales; family Pteridaceae; genus Ceratopteris; species Ceratopteris richardii. Next base: position 58,576 of record MU260734.1, read on the forward strand.
AGGCACTATTTATCAACCAGATTGGCGTACACGTCTTTTACAGGAGTACCCAGAAATGATGAGCACATGGGTGAAAGCGCCCTTACACTTAAAGTATAATCCTTGCTGGGGACCAGTACCACGACGCCGCTCCTGGACTGCATTCGCTATCAAAGTACAAAACAATAGGCAGTGTCAGGATTGGCTGAATTACCCCTATTTCAAGCCACCTACCGAGTTACCCACTGTTGGCTATATGATGGCCACAATCCGTCACTGGCTCCCTCGCCTGAAGCATATGGATGATATCGCCGCGCATATGACTGTCAAGATATTTGACATGATGCAAATGATATTTAAAGTCTTCCGACGCGTCAAGGCACCGCATGTAAACACCCTGGGATTTGAGCATGGTAACTTTGATCTAGTATATGACATGAGCACAACGCCATCGCTCCGGGTGTGTTATGCCTGGCACTGTAGGATAAAATACCTACCGGCATGCTACAAGCAGACATTCGAAGAAATGTTCACCACCGGCTTTTGGGAGTACCATTCAGAGGTATTTATAAGCAGGCCCACACACTTATTGCAATTATTCGCCTGTGAACGAATGGTGTACTCCACACATTATCAGCTCCCACCACCAGACGAGCCGCAACCTATCGACTGGGAGAAGCTCGAGGCTGATCTGGCCCGAGGCATTCGAGTATCTGAGCACACCCTCGCTCACGACCTCCTACAAAACTACATCCGGCAGACTGCACAACAAGGTTCTGTCGAGGACGACAGAAGCGAGAGGGAGGGGGGTGTTGGAAGCAGTCAGAGGCACAGACGACATGGAAGCATGTAAAGACGGAGCAGGGAGCCAGGCGGATCAATTTTTCAAACAAATATATTTCTTATTAATTCTCCAAACATTCAACAGTGATTGTTATCACTAATTGTAACATATGTATCATAGAAAACCCCATTTTGTAATCCATAGCTCCATTTTGTGCAAGCCGAGGAGTCCTCGAGCTTGAGGAGCTTAGGTAGAATGCTCGTACCAAATTTCGTTATTTTTAGACATCGTTTACCCTTCCAAATAACCTCTAGGACCTATTTTTTAACTATGCCGGTCACTAGATGTGAAACCGGTCAAAATTAGTTTAGAAACTATAAAAAGAGCTAGAGAGCTCATTTTTGAGGTTAGCTTGTTTGAGTAGAGAAGAGAGTAGAGCTAGTTTGAGCTTGTAAGAGTATTCTTGAGTAATAGAGTTGATTTCCCACCTTCCATTGTGTCTTGCTTGTCTCTTCATTGTGTGTGTGCATGTGTGTGTGCATCTTCGTGCTTCTCACCATCACTCTCACATCGTCTCACGTTCACGATCTTCATATCACTCCTACCTCTCCCACGGATTGACATTAAGGAGGTGAAGCTTCTTAACGTGGTTCTCACCATCGTGCTAGAGCAACAATCCCTATCGACAAAATCCAAGTTAAGGAATTTTTTTCCACAAAAGCCACTTTAGATGATTTTATAGCACCATCTACAAGGATGGAGCAAGCTAGGGGTCAATTTGGAGGAGTTTGCACGATCTAATTTCAACTCCAAACCTCTCTCTAATTGGGGGGGGGGGGGGGGTAGATCCTAATAATAGAAATGTCAAACAATTGATGGAAATATAAGCTTTTAAGGTACAAAGGAGGAAATGAGTGCCTTCACATGCCTAATGAAGGAACTAGATATGTTAAAGTCACAAAAGAAAGAGAAGATGTCTATGGATTTAATGCCACAATGGCACCAAGAAAAATAAGATTTCAAGGTACTTTATCTCAAAGCTCACATGTGGTTTTCCAACTATAGTAAGCAAGCTCACATATCTTTAGAGTGTAATAATAAAATTATTTTTCCAAATGTATGTAAACAAAGACATGATGCATGTGAATGCTATTAGTGCAAGGGAATTCCACCATCAAGATTTTATTGGGTTAACCCAAGTACTTCACATAGAGAGGTCGAGCAACCATCTTTGCTAGGAAAACCTTGACAAAACACATGTAAAAACTTAACTTTATTTTCTCCCAATCTTCAATTTCAACATGGTCAGCAAGCTGCACAAGGAAAAAGGCTTATGGTTATAAAAAGACCAAGAAGGATCATTGTATGCTTTCGAGTATGGGCATTTTCATAAAAGAAGAACTCTTCTAAAAGGCGCTTCACCTTGCAAGCATTTTCTAGAATCAAAGGACCATTATACTAGGGAAAACGTCCCAAGATGAGACCATCCATATTTTAAGCCCCTCAATGAAAGATGATCATTGTGATGGATGAATTCAACAACAAGAAAGAACATGCAAAAGAGAAGGGGAGTTTCCCTCTGCTAGCACGAGTGGTGAAGCTTGTAGAAATAGAAGAGCCCTCTAGTCTCACTATGCAGACAAAATGATATGCTGGGACAAGGGGAAGAGAGGCTTCTAAAAACAAAGACTCTAAGAAAACCAAGGATATTGATGAGGTACATCCTCAATGCAGTATAGATATAAGTATAAATGGTAATATAAATACTTCTTATTAGAAATTCCATGAGCACATTGAAGGTAATTGAAAACACCAAGGAAATCATGAAGCCCATAGAGTTAGATACAATCCAACTATTAAAGTTAATACAAAAGCATATAAGCTTGATTTTATGAGGATAGATGCATGACCCAAAAACCATGTCCTGGATCCAAGTCATCGATCAGTTCACTTCACTTGCTTGAGTGGGAAAAAACTAGTGCTACAAGAATTCACACAACAAAACTTTCTCTTATTGACTACAAAAGTAATCGGCTCATAGTAGGAATCTCTAGACATAATCTCTTTGGTGCAATGTAGATGGTCGGTCTCACATCAATTTAAAATGCCACAATACACTAGCGCAAAGCTTGGGTTGTCAGTTACAAAAGAAACCTTGTTTATTGTAAGGTTAATAGATCAAAGTAAAGTCAAGATAGTAGGAGTTATGGAAAAAATATAGATTGGTATACAAGGTAACCTCTTCCTCTTGAAATTTTTTAATTCTCAATCTCCCTTAGGCTCGAGAACGGTTTTCCCTAATAACATAGATTAAGCATAGGCTTCCATGATTTTTTTGTGTTCAAAGAGGAAAAAGCCACCTTGAAGTCATGATTTTAGTTGTGTGAATGGTTTTGGAAGGTTTGGAAATGAATTAGAGCCCTTCGATTGGCTCAATGATCCAAAGTCTAAGCTTAAGAGGAAAAAAGCAATGAATCTTTGAAGATGGACCCTTGGATTTAAGAGACAAGAAGGGTTGATATGTATTTGAGCCAAAGGAATGTGCATTTCAATATATGCCCTTGGATTGCATATGAAATTTGATGGTTGTGATTTGAATTCTCCCAACTTGAGCGCATAAAACTCTAACCATTGGATCAAACAATAATCTAATGTCTTGGATTCTATGTCCAAAATCTAAACACGCCTTTTAACATGCACCCTTTTATGAGGAGATTATCGGACATCTCACGTCTGCTCAAATTTTTCTCTCAACCCAAATTGCAGGTGATCGTTAGATCTTCCTCCAATCCTATGCACACATTGAATGATAGACTCTTATCAACCCCGGACATGGGCTTCTATCAGATCAAGCCAAATCTAATGGTCATTAAACCTTTAGAGGGTGTCATTTGCATAGTTGTAGTAGCTTCTCTCTCTACTGTATCACCCCACACATGTCAAAGCATCTCACTCTAGACTTTTATCTTTTCAATTTTAGCCATTCAATAGAAGCATCCAAAGGCCAAAAAAATCATTTTTAGAATTCAAATAAAATTGTCTATCAAATATTAATTTTTTGTTGAATACCATTGGTGATTTTTCTAGGCCTCTTAATCTCCTAAATTAAGCCTTTTAATTCTTAAAAATGAGCAATCCTTAAAAAGCCCATGCAGGGCTCATTTTTTCCTCTAATATGGTAGGGGAAATAGTAGGGCATACTTTGTATACTTTGTATAGATTCATGGACATCTTTATTCGGTACAACGAGATAAATGTACACCCGAAGATTGTGCAAAGGTTGCCTTCGCAACTCATTTGGGAACATATGCGTATGTCATGATGTCTTTTGGATTATGCAATAATTTGGCTACTTTTTGTGAGATTTTACTCTCAAATGTCTACAAGAAACATGAGTATCCCCTCCTAAGTCCCTTTCTTCACCCCCTTCTATAGCTAGTCAACTTGTTTGTACGTATTTGACCCAAGAACTCAGATCCAAATCATCTAAGGTTTTTTCCATTCAGTAGACTTGAATGCTTCAAAATGAGTTATCAATCACTCAAAATAGACTAACTTAGGTAAGATAACCAGACTATACAAAATAGACTATGTAGACAACTAGCTTATGATAGAAATAGAGGTCCACTAGAATTGCTTCCAATGACTAGTGGAGAAGAATTGAGTAGAGATATTTGGACAAGATATCATGTGCATTGAATGGATATCTACACAGAGAGAAATAAACAAGAGAAGTAGGTAGTGTCTTCCAAACACTTTTCCTACAAGGGATATGAGATTTGTAGCTTTTGATATGACCTCATCTCTGCTTGGACATGTGTTATCACTCCTTGAGCTTGCTCTATAGGTCTCCCCTTACTACCCATGTGTGACCCTTCGCTGTTCAACTAAAGTTGACTTGTCTTTTGGCTTTTCATTTGACATGAATGGACAAGGATTTGTGTTTTTTTTTCCATTTTCTCTTTGTAGAACCCTTGAAGTATTACTTTGCTAAAAACCACAAGTTTGAGGCAATTGGAATTTTGGTCAGAGAGTCCTGCGAAACTGTTGATGTTTTGGTGTTTGATGAGTTTAGCACCCTGAAGATTTTGGTATCCTTGGGTGACTCCTGATAGCTAGATTACTTCAAAGTCTTCCTATGTTATCTAATGTTCGACACTCCTGTATTTTGGGTGGTCTAGAGTCCTAGAGTTCCAAGTTCAACCTTTCACTTATGCCTGTTTCTTTTTAAATCTTTGGCAGTTTACCCTATGATCCCACTATGTTTGGTAGTGTCCATCATCTTAACTACATTCCATCCTTCATGCCACCAACCATCCATTTCCCACCTACCACGGCTTCTTAGGTGGAAGCACCAATCCCCCCAGATATCCTTCCATCTCACTCACCTATGCAAGTTCTCAGTTCATTGTAGCAACACCTTGAATAATGATGGTACAACATGGACACACAAAGGTGATTGAGTCTTGATGGTGCTTGGTGGATCAAGGTCCTGACCTCTTTATAAGAAGCTAGATGTGCAATCATGCAATATTGTAGGAGATAGTAACATCTCATTTCATAGCATTTTCATCATATGGGATAGATTCAAGAGCACTTGTGCAACATCATTTTCATAGTTGTTGAGTGTGTCCATCATTGATGGAAATAAAAGAAGTCAAGTGTGATATACAGAGATAGATGGACTGACATGTACACACATGCATAGAGCATATATATGCATAGAGCAATGATCAAAGGTTATAGTGAATGTAGAGCATTAGAAGAGCTATTGAGTGCAGGCAAGTCAATCTGTAGAGATTGGGAAGTGCAATTGTGGCGAAGGTCTAGTTCAGAGTAAGTAGAGTTGCTATTGTTGATCTACAAGTTGTGGCACTAGAGTGCTTTCGGAGAGCCTCAAAGGGTTTAGAAACCAATGAAGAGAGGTGGAGCCATGGAAGGATTGATAGATATAGTGATTGTTGAAGCACCACAGAGAGTTGTGAGATTATCAGCTCATTGACCACATGTGGTGGTAGAAACCACACAAGGCACATGCAAGGCATGATATGACAAAACCATGTGGTCTTGTAAAGTTTAAGTAGGTTTTTTGGCGCTACTCTACAACCACACCAAATACCTGCAGAACCGGGGCAAGTTTGCTCCAATCTAGGAAGGAGCCTACAAGCTATTATGTTGTTAAGTCAGGGAGGAGTCTAGATTTCCACTCTACAAGACAAGCCCTTTCCACTTGCGAATGTTTTCGGGCTCAAGCCTTATATATTTTAGACTATGTCACCTCTCTTTTCACCAATTTTTGTATGCCACATTTTGTGCATCCTTATAATTTTGTTCTTATAGAGTCAAAAAATATTTCTCTACACATTCACTTAATATATCCTCAATGATCCACTTTCTTCTGATCCTCAATTTTAGTTAGGACTCATGTTGCTCTAACTTGATCTCCCAAACCTTGTATTCAGTCTAGAGCATCCGTCGATGGTGGGAATCTATATAGCCATAAGTTTGAGGCAACTAGCATTTGAGGCAAGGTCCTTGGGCAACTCTTAATATTTTGGTCTTGGTGGGGGGGGGAGGGATTTTGGTGTCCTTCAGTGACTCCTAGTGGCTAGATGATTACGGATTCTTCTAGTGTTCCTTGATATTCAACACTCTGATATTTTAGTGGTCTAGACTTTGAGTGTTCCAGTAAAGTTTGTCTTCTGCTTATGCTTGATTCTTTTTGAATCTTTGGTATTTTGCTCCATGGTCCCTCTATGTTTGGTAGCATCCATCATCTTAACTACATTCCATCCTTTGCACCATGAATGATCCCTTTTCCACCTACCATGCCTCCTTAGGTGGATGTGCCAATCCCCACAAATATTCCCACATCTCACCCGTGCCAATTCTCAAATCCTTGTAGCAATACCTTGCATAATGATGGTAGAGCATGGAGGCACAAAGATGAAAAATTCTTAAAGGGTGCTTGGTGGATTAAGATCTCAACCTCTTTATAAGAATCAAGACGAGCAATCGTGCAACATTATAGGAGAATAACATCACATCTCATACCATTGTCATCATAAGAGATAGAGTCAAGAGCACTCGCATAGCATCACATTGATAGTTTTTTATTATTTCCATAGTAGATACAAGTAGAAGAAGTCAAGTGTGATATATAGAGGTAGATAGATTGGCATATACACACATGCGTAGAGTAGAGATATGCATAGAGTGATAGAGGTGCACCTATTATACAAATGCATGTAGATATCAAAGGGTATAGTGAATGCAGAAAGTGAGTAGAGTTACTAAGTGGAGGCAAGTAGATTCGTAGAGATTGGGAAGTGCGATCATAGAGAAGGTCAAGTGTAGAGTAAGGAGAGTTGCTACGTATGTTGATCTACAAGTAGTGACACCATAGTGCTATCGATGATCCGTAGAGGGTACAAAAGTGGTGATTGATCTACGGAAGTTTCGTACCACACATGCTCCAACATTCTTTGTCTTAAGTTTTGAGTCAAACATATGCTAGCTTCTTGTTTCGACATACGAATGACATATCATCATATAAAACCTTCCTCCGTGCATCTACTAAGTTACGTTGTGGTCGATATTCAAACACAAGCATGAAGATTTGAAGATCAATGTTCAACCAAGACGAGATACTATTGTCATGGTTACAACTCGAAACTTGTTTGTTTTTGGAAAACATGTGATGGCACGTTCGAGGTGCTCGTGGAAAGAAGAGGGAATCCAAGAAAAGAGGAACGAGGGCAGCATATACTGGTCTTCTTTTTAGCATCTATGGCAAGAGACAGAAAAATAGAAAGGGCGGAATGCGAATACAAGAAGGAACGAGAATCAATGGGGAGTGCATGATGTTTCAAGAAGAAGAAAGGCACCTCCACATAAGGAAAGATTCGGCACCGCAGAAGCTCTGTTTTCTTTTTCTGGAAAATAGAGAGTAGTACAGGAGGCGATGCCTTGTTCTTTTCCTGCGGCATAGACATATGATGTAAAAGGTTGGAGGGAAAGCTTCTGACATCTAAGCGTGAGGGGAGGAGATCGTAGTGAAGAGAACAACAAAGGTAAATTTTTTTGGACCCCGTTCACAGCGCTTTCAGGACAGTGTTCTTCTGTTACCTCGGAGTGAAGCTGGAAGAGATTATAGAAGGATGGCAGTTGTAGTAATGTAAAAGGAGAAAAAGGCTCAGTCGCCATCAGGATTTTCCCCTTCCTCATCGGCTCCTTAGGCATCATATGCAGATGGACACCCTCTTCGAGATGGAAGAAGGGAGAATGTTGGCAGACGGGGAGAAGATTCTTGTCGCTTTTGATGTTCATTGGCTGTTCCATGCACCTACGTTCGGCTTGGATCTCTGATTAATGGGCCAGGCCCTGAGGAGGGGAAGAACGCATGACCACCAAGTTCCTGAGGTTTTGTCAGAGGAGACCATAACAGAGAAAGGAAGATCATTCAGGCAAAAGAACTTCATTCAAAACTGATACACTAGAGGAACGATGGAGATTTTGATTATCATTTTACACATGAAAAACCAACAGGTGAAGCCACAAATGCTTACGAGATTGTGTGTTACATTTGAAGGGAAAGAGATTTGAAGCTGATGATATACAGTAGTCGTGGAGATGAAAGCAAGCGTATATATGGCATCATCATCATTCAATGATCCAAGCTATGGCAGCAAGGATTTTACAGATGAACAATAGATCATCATCACAGATCCAGAGAGGAATAGCGCAACAGAAATCATATTGATGTCATAAAACGTGGATAAGCAAATGGAAGTCTCCAGAGAAAAGAGAAGGCAATCCAAAAATTGAACTAATTACATGACTACTGCAACCTGTATAAACCTTCTAGAACATGAATTGATATGCAGATTCATGAGGATCTCATTTCCAACTTTTGACTTCCTCAACATCTCTTCTGCTCTCTTCATATCAACTTTAAAACTGAAGATTCGCAGCTCTAGAAGAGATGCAAATTTGCCCCATTATGCACTTTAAGTTGTGTGGGAGAATAGCGCTGAAGAAACCTATGCATGGAGATGGTGGTTGTAAGAGAGCTAGAACCTCATTTTAATAGGGGAAAAGGCAATCCGTGAGAAGGAGGAGGAGGAGATCGCTACAACTACGCTATTGGGTGATAATTATTCACAGGCTAGACTTGCTGGAGAATCCATGAGAAATTGGCTGGGATATGCTGGAGTTTTATGCTGCTCGAAGGACATTCTATTTTCAACATCCAGAGAATACCCATAGTCATCGACCACTTGCATTCAGACAATACTTATGTTAAGAGATAAGCAGGAAACATACAAGAAACATCGGATATTTTATGAGCGGCCACATGAAAATCCAATGCAAAGGATGAGGTTACGAGAATAATCAGAGAAAATCTGCTGACAGCAGGTGCAGATAGAGGGATTGGACGCTCATTGTGGCCAGACATAAAGCGAGTAATCTGATCTGTTCTCTAAGGGAATTCAATGCATCATCAATTACATGTTAATCTAGCAAGGCCTCTTTGAACATTTGGTAAGAGTTTTTCCCAGTTCGTATGTGTTCTATTTCGCGTTTTGTTTTCAAGAGGACTATTATGGAACTTCGCTCAACTTAGATTTCTGTATCTTTTGTTCACCAATAGATTCTAAGGATACAGAGTCCAGCGATCTTTGCTATGCAAAACAATTCTGTTCATATTTCTTAGCGGCAAAATGCTTTTCAACTGATGAAAATAATCCTGCAACATGAAGATCTGTTTTTCACGAATCGATTGTTGTCGTGTTTATTATGCGTATGAGCTAACTTGGTGCATTTTATTTTAATGTTCTGCATTGAGAGAGTGACGAAGGAGTATCATGGAAAATCTTAGGAATATTGAGCAGAGATGCATTGCATGGGTTTTTTAATTTTGCCACACGATCATCTCTTAATGTGGATATGTCGTAGTTTTTCTTCATTCATTCGTATGTGAAGGAGAAGGTATGCACCCTTACATTGAAGTATCTCGGATTGTGACAACAAAAACATATGTTCATTGTTTAACTTTGCTTGAAATAATGTCGTATGGGTTCTTGAGCTTTCCCGAAAGATGGACAATATGACAAGAACGTGTGTACATTGAAGCTATGCATTAAAAGTGGTTACAATGCTTGCATATGTTATGTTCCCGAATACAAGGAATTTTGATGAATCCAAATAATTTGTTGTGAGAAAAACTAAACGGGTGCTTAAAGATGTTCTTAAGTCCAATCTAAAAATGAGCAAACATTTTGAAGTGAGCGTGAATGGATCTTATGGACAAGCATTCGCTTCGTGAGATTAGTTCTTTTGCAAAATCATCCTTAATTTAGTAGTGTTGGTGGCGTGCTAATTCCCTATAAACTCTCTAGATGGCATATTCTTTTGTTATCTTGTGTGTCATGTGAGAAACACTTAAATGGAGATCCTCAATTTACTTATGAAGAGAGAAAAATACGGGAATATTTGTGACTAGACCATTGTCCAAATTGTATCCCTCAAATGAGACGAAAAGAACGGACCAAAGTCGAGAGAAGACTATTCTCTTGATTATGATATCATGTTTTGAAACCTATGTTTGAGATTACCTTCTTGCTGCCACTCCTTGTGTAGCTATTCTTTCTCAATTCAGAAGGGTTTATGGACTAATTGGCATCAATGTATCTATGAATTATCATAGAATTATCCAAAGTGGAGGTCACATTCATTCACCCTCCTTTTTACAAAACCCGACGACATACCTAGTGAACCGGACGTGAAAACAGGGGGTGATTGATTTATATAGCCAATGACCTAAGACCTAGCAAAACCAAAAATGGAAGACCTTATAGCCCGATTCGTCCACTTTCAAGAAGAGGATAGACGACAAAAAGCTATCCAATCAATTAATGACCGATTAATCAAGCGGTGTGGATTTTTTTACTGGAAAGAACATATCTAGATTCTGTAAAGAGTATGAGCTGGAGTCAAAGTACTTATGTGTCCGTTTAGATCCGATGACGGATATGGAATTATGCAAAAACTTCGCTTATGTATGTGAATAGAGTGTACGCGATCAACTCATGCGAATAAACCAAACGACATGGTCGCAATACAAGTCACTGCTCCTCAAGCAATTCATGCTAGAGGACATAGACAAAGTAACTCGTAGATCTTTCCTGAGGTGGGTTCATATGCCCAAAGATCAACCGATACTAGAAATTAAAAAAGAGTTCGAGAAACAATTCGAAAATATGTCCGAATATGATCAGTGATATGTAATGCATGAAAGGGTGTTCTTATTCCTACAAGCAATAGATGTTAGAGCCCGAGAGGAACTAATTTCGTTTCTACAAGATCTGGACTCCGAATCGGGGCTCACAGAGGATTGGACACTCGTTCATGATGCTGTAACAAGATATGTTAGAAAGAAGCAAATGTTTGAGAAATTTCAAAATGATTGGAGAACTGATCTTCAAGCATATGAAAATTATAACCACGTTCCAAACATTTTACCAATTGTGGATACCATTCAAGTAATGAGGTTGTAGAGACCCCACTTGGGCATGAAGTAGATATGCATGGGCTTGACATACATAGTGATGATGGGAAATATGAAGAAACTTCTAAAAGTGCGATTGATATGACCTCTAAGGTTACAAGGTGCCAAGAGCCTGTAGACTTCTCTACAATGATCACATCTTCAAGTGTTGTATATGCACAAACTCCGATGACGGGAGGATTAAAGGAGCAAGTGGAAGATAATCAAAATCAAACCAAACTAAACCAACATCAAACCAAACAAACAACAAACACAAAACAAAACAAAAATCAACAAAACCCAACAAGAAACCAAGATGAAGCTTTCCCTACTCTCATAAACTTCTCACATCAAATAAAGGATAATCAAACAAATCAGGAAACATCTTAAGATGCAAACAAAGAGATAGAGATATCTAGAAGGCTCATAGGTGACCGAATGGAGGAAAAAAATGAGATACTGTTGGAACTGAAGGACTCACTAGGCAAGGAAGCTTAAGAAGGGAGTCAGAGAGAAGAGAAAGTACAAGCAGACAGAGCAGTCAACGACGATATGGCAAGTAGGCCAATATTTTTTCAAGACACTAACGCATATAAGAGAGGTGGACACACAAGGAGAAGGAGCAAGTAGGGAGCTCCAGGAAATGTATGTCAAAATGTTAGAAGAAATCCCTACAACAATAGTGATTTTCATCACTAAAAACCATTGTAAATACCATTTCATATTTTTGGTAGCTCCATTTTGTGCAAGCCAAGGAGTCCTTGAGCTTGAGGAGCTTTAGAAGTACCTACCTGTCAGTTTTCACATTTTTTAGACTTCGTTTGAACCTCCAAATAGGGTAGAGAACCTAATTTTTAACTAGGCCGGACACTAGGTCTGGACAAGGCCAAAACCTAGTCAAAAACTATAAAAAGAGCTAGAGAGCTCATTTTTGGGGGTAGATTGTAATTGAAATGAACTTGTAAGAGCTTTTTGAAAGTAATCTAAGAACTCCATTGCTTCTCACTCTTTGTCTTGCCGTGTGTGTGTGCGTGTGTGTATGTGTGTGCATGCTTGTGTGCTTCTCACTCATGCACTTGTGCCTCCACTTGCTCGAGGTCTTCATACCATCCTCACGTCTTCCTGGATTGACATTAAAGGAGGTGCTACTCATCACTGAGCTACACCAAATTTTGGCGCCGTTGCCGGGGATCGAGCTTTGAGGACGAGCGTGTGATGGTAAGACGTAGAGTTGAGACGTTGGCGTTGTAGGTAATTTCTTCACTCTTCTTGTTTTTCTCTTCCTTACCTCATCACCATCATCACCATCATCATCATCACCATCTCCCACCTCCATCTCCATCATCGCGAAAAAAAAATTCAGTTTTTTGCTTATACCACCTTCTCCACCTCATTTCCCTCATTCCACTTGTGAGAGAGAGCGAGAGAGTGATATTGTGTGCGTTGTTTTGCGTGCTTTTTGAGCTTTCTTGTAGGTTCTGGCAGCATCATCATCTCCAGCACTCTGCGCAGGTACGAAACGTCACGAAACTGTCTCTGTGTCGTCGGCCTCTGTCGTTCGCGATCGACAGAAAAATCGCCCATTTGGTAAAACAAAGTGCACCACCATAATCTACATGATGAGCACATTCTAAATCACTAAAAACAGTTGGAAAATTCCGTGTTTCTCTGTCAATCACGACCGACACCGTCGATCGCGATCGACAGCCACGATCGACAACCTCTGTCAATCGCGACCGACAGACCCTGTCAATTGCGACCGACAGACCCTGTCAATCGCGACCGACAGACCCTGTCAATCGCGACCGACAGACCCTGTCAATCGCGACCGACAGACCCCACGACCGACTGACTGCCACGTAGGACCCTGTCAATCGCGATTGACACCGTCGATCGCGACCGACAGAATTTCCACGATTGATTGACTTTTACACGTAGCCACGTGTCCATCGCGACGGACACATCCCCGATTGACTGAAATCACGGCGAAAAACCCGGGAAAAGTGTCGATCGTGATTGACACCATCAATCGCGATTGACAGAACTCACGACCGACTCTGTCGATCGCGATTGACACTGTCAATCGCGACTGACGTGTCGATCGCGACCGACAGGCCCCGACGGACACCTCTGTCAATCGCGATTGACAAACCTGTTGATCGCGATTGACAGGATTTTTCGGCCAAATTTCTAGGGTTTTTTCTTGCATCTTTTTGGGGTAATTTTGGGCATAATTAGCAAGCCATTAGTGATTTGTGAGGTCCCTACACATGTGATTTCGAGAAAACTCCTGTGATCTGTCAGCCTGTTTGAATCCTGTGTTAGTCCCAAAACCCTGAACTGGCATAACTTTCTCATACGAAATCCGTTTGCTGTGATTCTTGTCTTGTTGGAATATCAGGGTTATTAGATAGGGTATTTTGAAGTGGACCATACGCCGAGGTAGGAAAACTGAGGGATCCTTGGGATTGTTTTCCATAAAGGCAAAGGATAATTTGGTCTGTGAGTTACATGCATGAAAGTGGACTATTGTGTCATTTGAATCTAAGTCTGGAGCTAACCGTGGGACTTTTACAGGTCCAGTAAGAGCACTTGAGGGCATTCAAGCAAGAGTAAGTGCAAGCTTGGGAATACGTGTCGTGGGCACACCAGGGCAACAACACAAGGAAAGAAACTCAAGGTTGGAAAATCCTCAACTCCCTCTGTCAATTCCTAGCTTAGGCTAAGAACGACTAGTGATGAGAGTAGGCCAGGACGGCGATAGGCATCAATCAAGTTGAAGACTACCTATGCACTCAAGATCAAGATTAAACATAGTCTCTTCGTGATGCGATAACCTTAAAGGGAAGAATCTAACGAGAAACGATCAACTTACAGTGCGGAAATACACTCAAGTATACTTGACGACGTGATTTCAGACAAGATTATAAACGCTGTAATCCACTAAAAAAGAATCAAGTAATTGATACAAAAGAACTCAGCAACGAGGTTGTACTTGGGCAAATTTGGGCTATTCAATTAGGCTTATGAACCTTAGATCAGGGCGACATCTAGGGAGAGATAGACAAAGTCTTAGGTCTTCAGAGGCTAGTGTCAACCACACTGCTAGGTCTTGGGCCCAGCAGTTGAGCCACCACTCATACTACCCTAGCTCTGAGACTAGTGAATCAGAGATGTCTCAAGGCATGGACAGACCTACGGGAAGTTCAGGAGTGCCATACTTGCACAAGGTAGAAGGCCTGTACAAGACGCAGCTGGAATACCTTAGGACCAACCGATTAGGTGCTAGCATCTATGAGGACGGTCTAGGAAGATCCGTGGTCCAGATTAAAAACCCTGACCAATCTATTGGACTAGAGCGCCCAGCTGTCAAGTTCGAAAACGGAGCGTACTTAGACAAGGAAGGGACAATATATGTAGTCACCAGTCACCCAGATAGGACAGATGAAGTCGGGAATGTAGTCCCAGAATCGGACATAGATGACCTAGAACAAGGGAACATAGGAGGGGAGCCCAGGACCCCTCGAGGGAAATCTGTTCTTACTAGAATCCTCACACCGGAGTGGGTTCCCCAAGACAACAAGAGCATAGATCTGCTTCTGAACCGAGAGACTGACGAAGCCTTTTGGAGGTATAAATCTGATCGGCCAATTGATATAGGAACAATCATGATCTATGAGTTTAAGGATCCTGATAGCCCAGGCAGAGTGACCTACTTGGATCACGCTTCAGAGAGGATCTTTGTGGTTACAGAACATGATAGACATGCTTACACTTGGAAGGGTGAATTCGTTTTCCCCCAACCAAGATCGAATGTATCCTATGGTCACCCTGGAGCTGGAACATCCCAAGCTCATGGAATTCAAAGAGACAGAAGTAGAGATAGACCAGAAGTAAGCTTTGCCAACCCAGGGGGCAGAGAAAGAACAAGAATGGAAACAAATAGAGTAGAACCTGAGATACTTAGAGCTCACAGGAATGAAAGAAATGCGGATGAGTTCCCTCTACCACGACCTAGAGAGCACACAAGGACTTTGAGACCGACTCAGCTAGTTAAGTCCATGAAGAACTACTTCGATGGCACTGGAGATCCATACGATCATGTGGCTGAGTTTGGGCAAGTCTTGAGAGCTGAACAAGTGGAGGATCTATTCACGCAGTACAATGCCTTTGGTCTAACCCTTAGGAACACTGCCTTGACATGGTTTCAGCCACTAAACGAGAGGCAGTTCAGGAGCATAGACCAACTCCTAGAGGCTTTCATTATTGAATTCTGTAAGAGTGGCATAAGACATAATACCTCCTCGCTGATTCACAGCTTCAAGCAAACCCCTCAAGAGACCGTGAGACTTGCAGGAAGAAGATTTAGGCAATATCTTGAAAGATGCCCTGATTCGGAGCTACCCACACCAGCTAAGCAAGTGGCTCTATTCTTGGACGGATTGCTAAGTACCAAATTGAGATCTTATGTGTACTTGAAGGACCCTAGGACTATAGAAGAGTGTGTACGCATGTGCATTGACATCGAGGATAACCTAGGGGAGGAGTTAGAGCTTTCCAAGATATACAAAGATTCAGATAGTGCCTCTAGCCTCTCTTCCACGCAATCCACATCAATTGAGGAACTTGTAGAGAAAGTAGCTCAGAAATTAGGTGTCACTAGCAAACAGATCCCAAGGTATGCCCCTGTGAAAAGATACTATACTTGTGGTGGCGACCACATGGCGAATGTATGTCCCATTATGACTCAACCCCAGGTAAATCCTAGTGGCCAATACTACACCATAGAACGGAAATACACAAATCACTCAGCACAAGACTGCCTATACAATAAGCAAGCGGTTAGACAACCCTACCCTCAGCCATACCCTCAACAAGGCAAATACCAGAGTCAATACCCACCACAACAGTATACTAGGCCTCAACAAAATTATCAACCACAATATCAAGCTCAACAAAGGCCTCAGCCCGTGTTAGCACAACAACCCCCTGCCCCAGCTAATGTAATTCCGGTAAAGTATGCAGCGGCAGAAGAAAATTTGAATAGAGCTATAGTCCCGGTAACCCAATTGCTTTCTGAAAGTGACCCGAGTGACCATAGTTTCGATTCTACACATGTTGATAGCCCCCAGGCCTACTACATGCAGTCTCCTAAACATGGGGAGCCCTATTATAGTGACGAGCCAAATGAACCTAGTTAGGAGTCAGATTACACAAACGTCATGTATGCAAACCCCTACCCTAGACCTCAACCTAGACAAGTAAGACCCCCATTCCCTAGAGGACCATGCTACAGATGTCAGGGGGATCACCTCATTCGTGATTGCCCCATGCCTGCACCTACCCAAACCCAATCAGTGACGATCCAGGGCTATTGCCAGGAGTGTGGAAAGGAGCATCTCTTACAAGATTGCCCAAAGAACCCCAATAATATGCCAAAAATCACTCCTATCAACGTTATTGGGTTAGTTGTAGACTCCACAGGGAGTGTGACTTCCACT
This sequence comes from Ceratopteris richardii, assembly GCA_020310875.1. NCBI lineage: Eukaryota > Viridiplantae > Streptophyta > Polypodiopsida > Polypodiales > Pteridaceae > Ceratopteris > Ceratopteris richardii. Next base: position 75,389 of record MU260734.1, read on the forward strand.
GCACCAGTACAAGTAATCACTAGAGCCCAAGCCTTGCAACAGAACCAAAGCGTAGGCCAGGAAAAGAGCCCAGATGTTAGTGAAACGGAGAGCATGACAAAGAAGAGGACTAGAGCTTGGAGAGATAGTCGTGAAAGAATGAAAAGACAATGGGCAAAAAAGATGAGTGAACTCGAGGAAAGCCTGAGAGAAACAAAGGCCAGGATAACTGAACTCACAGCTCAAACTCCCTCTCACACTGCCCCACCTCCATCACCTCCACCATTCCCAACTCCATCCGAACCGCCACCTTCCAACCCGCCTCACCTAAACCCACCACCCCCAAGAGTAGGATCAGTCTTAGCAGATCCCACTCCCGAGGACCTAAACATGATGCTTAAAGCATATCAGGCCAGAATCCAAGAAGGGCCAAACGTAACTAATCATGAAAAGTGTTACCCTAGAGCAGAACTAGAGCTAGAACGAACCAAAATTTGTGCTAAGATGGTGGAATTGGCTCAAACCATGTTTGAAGCCAGTTGCCTATTTAACATCTCTAGTTCGGCGAAGACACAGTTGCACTTTGATGGACTGTTAGAAAGAATAGAGAAGCTGATTGCACAATCAGAAAAGGAACCCGCCTCTCAACATAAGGACAGGGCAAGTGACAGAGTAAGCATTCCTGCCCAGGAAGCCTATGTGCCTGAAGCCTATGTGCCTAACTCTACGGAGCCAGACACATCATCTTCTATGAATCGATTCACACCAGAATTCCTACGAGAGATTCAAGAAGACAAATGGGCTGAAGAAAGTGAAGTCCCTCCTCCCAGTGAACTTGTGGATGACGCACATGACCAATTCCCACAAGACATCCCATCCATTTATGAGGAGCAGGAGAGCACCCACTCTCAGGAAAGATTAGACTTTGAGTCTAACTCTCTACAAGAATTACCCCACTTCACAGGCCCATGGGAAGCTAAGTCCACCTGTATGAGAGCACCCACGGTCATGGTAAGAAATGAGGACTCAGTCATACCTAGGAACACAGAGGTAGTGAAAAAAACTAAAGTACAATGCAACCTCACCTTAGAAGAGCTACTCAAAGTAAGGCCAGAGCTATGGAAACATGTGGCCAAACAAGTACCAGAGATAACAAAACCTCATTCCCAGGTAGGATCCCAGAGAACAGTGCCAGAAATACCATTGGACAAGATAGGAGACATGAGTGAGGGCGAAGAGGGAAACACATATCTTCCCATCACTCATCTGGGCTACACAACCAAGGCCATTTTGGACTCAGGCGCAGGTGTTGCAATTGCCACCACTTCCCAATGGAAGCGTTGGGGCAAGCCAGCACTCAGGCCCACGAGGATGAAATTACAAATGGCCGATGGTCACATAGAGAGACCCTTAGGATTGCTAGAAGGAATAACTCTCACCACCTGTGGTGTCAAGTTTGAGCATACATTTGCTATATGTGATTTTAGCAAGAACCAGGCCTATGAAATGATCTTGGGACGACCTTTTATGCGACAGTTGCAAGTGGTACAGGATTGGGGAACCAATTCTTTGTACTTGCAACACTTAGGTGTTACGACCAAAGTGAATCTCAAAGATTACTCTCATAGAGATGTCCCTCCCATCCAATGGAATCCCATCCATAGAGCCAAAGATGATACAGAATCGGTGCATTCCATAGGGTCAGGATCCTCATGGATGCATGAAGACACCCACTTATGGATGTGCAAAGTAGCAGTAGAAGAAGAGAAGAGAGAAAAAGCCAGAGAGGTAGGTGCAAAAGAAACACATAGATCAATTCAAGACCCAGCCTATGCACCGGTAGTTTTTCATGACGAAGAATTTGAACCCCACGGCTGGGCAGAAATCCTAGCAACAATGGACGTAGCCATCAATGAAGAACAATGGACACCTCACTGTGATGAAGATGGCTATGACCTTTCAGTCTTCTCCATAGAGCCAATCATGGGAGAGGTAGTTCTAGAAGAATGCGAACCTAGCCCTGATGCATTTGAAGATGCGAGCGACTCCGATCTAGAGTCAATCATTATGGATCCACCTTTTCCATCAGATGAAGAATATTTCTATGAAGTAGAATTTCAACCCCAGAGGTATGGAGAGCGTACAAATGATGTAAGACTAGCCACACATGTGACCCCGAAGGAGGAAGGAAAGAAAAGAAAGAAGAGAGCAGTCACACCAGAAGAGGAAGAATCTTTGTTTGAGGTCCCGGAAAATTTTAAGAAGTATGAGATAGATGACAGGAGAGTCATGATCAGAATGCCTAAACGAGAGGCGCAATCAGGAGAGGCCTATGATAACAAAGAAACCACAAAGAAAATTGTGGTAGCCATGGAAGAGGGAGAAGAGAGATGCACTTACATAGGCCATGACCTGACGAAAGAAGAAGAGCAAGAATTGATAGCCTTGCTAAGAGAATACAGAGATGTATTCGCTTGGAGTTACAAGGATTTGAAGGGTGTTGATCCAGACATCTGCTCACACACTATCCCCATGACCTCGGATGCCAAACCTTCTAAGCAAAAGCCATACACATATAATGATAATTATGCTGCTAAGATCAAAGAGGAGATAGATAGACTGGTCAAAGCTGGATTCATCTATGAAATTGAGCACACTCAGTGGGTATCCCCCATCGTAGTGGTGCCCAAGAAAAATGGAAAGCTGCGTGTGTGCATTAACTTAAAGAAGGTTAATGCAGCCACAATTCGAGATAATTATCCGCTTCCCATCACAGAACATCTCTTAGAAAGATTAGCAGGCAAGGAAGTGTACAGCTTCCTTGATGGATTTTCGGGCTACAATCAAGTAGCCATAGCTCTAGAGGATCAGCATAAGACAGCTTTTGCCACAGAATGGGGCATATTCGCCTTTCGGGTAATGCCATTTGGGCTTACCAATGCACCAGCAACCTTCCAGAGGCTGATGTGCCATGTATTTAAGGAGTTCCTGAGGAAGAACTTAGAAGTCTATGTTGATGATCTTTGTGCTCATTCCAACATCAGACAAACCCATATTCCTGAACTGAGACAAATCTTTGACAAATGTAGAGAATATCAAGTCTGCCTAAACCCAGAAAAGTGTGTTTTCATGGTCAGGCAAGGTAAGATTTTAGGACACATAGTGTCAAAGCATGGCATATCCACCGATGAAGAGAAAGTAAGAGCCATAGCCGAGTTACCTAGGCCAAAGAACGTCAAGGAAGTACAGGCCTTCATGGGGTATTGTGGTTACTACCGCCGGTTCATTCACATGTATGCTGTCATTGCAAAGCCCATGTATGGACTTTTGACTAACTTTGAGTGGACTGATGAATGCGAGAACTCCTTCCAGGAGCTTAAACGACGATTATGTTCAGCACCAATCTTAACCACACCAGATTGGAATAAGCCATTCCATGTTCACGTGGATGCATCCAATTATGCTATTGGGTGTGTGCTTGCTCAACCTACTGGTGAAGGTAATATGGATCTTCCAATTGCCTATGCCAGTAGACAATTGAATGCAGCTGAACGAAATTACACCACTACTGAGAGAGAAGGCTTAGGCATGGTATATGCAGTTAAGAAATTTAGACACTATTTGCTTGCAAACAAGTTTAAATTTTTTACTGACCACCAAGCATTGTTATATCTCGTGAACAAGCCATGCAATACAAGAAGATTAGTAAGATGGTTTCTCTTACTAATGGAATATGATTTCGAGGTTGTGGTAAGGAAAGGGAAGACTCATTTGAGAGCAGATCATCTCTCTAGGCTCACATCTGGAGAAGCCCCACAAGGAGTGTCAGATGACCTTCCTGATGCTTACTTGTTTAATTTGGAAGTGGTGCCGCAGGGGGCTAAGCCATTAGTGCCAGTATTGATGTACGGGCCTAACCACCCAGTAATAGCCACACAGGATAGAGAGGTAGTAAAAGCCCAAAAATACCACATCATGGCTGGAAGTATGTACAAGCACACAGATCAAGGGATCTTGGCTTGTTGTGTAGAAGAGGAAGAGTATGCAAAGTGGTTGCAATTAGCACATGTAGGTGCATTAGAGCAACACTACTCAAAGCGATGAACCCTACAGACACTACGGAGACTCGGAGTACATTGGCCGACTATGGAAGTTGATGTCCAAAAGTTGTGCAAGGAATGCCCAATCTGTTGCACTAAACCACCTGTGGAACATGCCACTCTTTATCAAGTATCCATAGTGCCAGATTGGAGTGAACCACTAGTATCCTTCCTGAGGACAAAAACGTTCCCTCCAGACATGACTCTGACTCGTAAAAGAAGTCTAGAACAAGAAGCCCTAGATTACTCACTCATTGGTGATAATCTATACAAACGTGGTAAAGATGGTTACTTGAGACTTTGTGTTCATGAGAGTGAATATCTAAAGATTTTGGAAACTGCTCACCAAGGTGTAGCAGGAGGACACTTTGGACCAGATCGGGTAATCAAGGCAATATTATTTGCAGGTTTCTGGTGGCCGACCCTTCACATGGATGCACATACCTATGTGAAACGGTGTGATGTTTGTTAGAGAACTCAGTATCCTATACGCAAAGAGGAGATGCCACTGAAACCTATGATGGGTGGACGTGCATTCTCTAAGTGGGGAATAGACTTTGTAGGCCCTATTAATCCCCCAGCTAAGGGTTCCCATGCTGAATATGTCATTGTTGCCACGGACTATCTAACCAAGTGGGTAGAGGTGAAAGCCACAATGAAGAACGATGCTCAAACAACAGCTAAAGTTTTTATTTGAGAATGTGTTCACTAGATACGGGCTACCTATAGAGCTAGTTAGTGACAGAGGCACTCACTTCTTGAATGAAGTTATTGAAAATCTGCTCCAAGAATTCTTGGTAGTACATAAGAAGTCTGCCCCCTATCACCCTCAAGCAAATGGCCAGGCTGAGAGCACCAATAAGATCTTATGCAATGTACTGACGAAATTAGTGAACAATAAACGCTCTGATTGGGACAAACAGCTACACCATGCTGTTTGGGCATATCGAGTGGCCTACAAAACGGTACTCCAAGCCACCCCCTTTCAGATGGTGTTTGGCCAAAATGCAGTGCTACCATTGGACTTCTTAATACCTACATTGAAAGTAGCACAAGAGCATGAATGGACAGGTCATGAACTCTCCTCAAGACTTTTTGACCTTGAACGATTAGGAGAAACAAGACTGAGGGCGGCTGCAGGGATATATGCAGCTAAGAAATGACAGAAGGCATACTTTGATGCCCACGTTAAAGATAAAGGTTTGAAGGTAGGCGACCTAGTACTAGTCTACACTTTGAAACAACATGCAAGGAAATTAGAGAAGAGAGGCTATGGACCCATGATTATAAACACAATCTCATCAAGTGGAGTAGTGCAACTAGCCACATTAGAAGGCGACGTTCTCCCGAGCTACATTAGCAGATGCAGGGTCAAGTTGTATCAGGAACCTCTCACAGAGGAAATGCTAAGTCGACTCAATACTGCTAAGAAACGCAAAGAAGAATAAAAGCGAATTCGAGAAGAAGCCCAAGCAGAAGCATTGGAACGCATCCGGAGAATGAAGTTGAGAAGACAGAATAAGGAACAACCTAGGACGGATGCCTATGCAGATCAAGGATATCATGTGGCTATGTGTGAAGTTTCAAGTATCAGCGCTCAAAGGATAATTGATCGACGTCCTTTTATAACCTTAGAGATAGGACAAAGAAAGGGTGCAAAGATTGTAAGAGCTTTGATTGACTCAGGTGCAGCCACTAGTGCTGTTAAATTGTCTTACTGTCAAGAATTGAGATTAACTCTCAATCCTATAGAAGCATATCTCATACGATTGGGAGGTGTGGAAACACCTTGCATGGGCGAGGTGGATCTTCCCATCTCCATTCAAGACAAAGTGATGATAGTCAAAGTATTAGTGTGTCAAGATGAGGACCTCACTGAGCCTCTTGTCTTGGGTCAGGACTGGATCTATGATCATGCAATCAACCTAAACCTAAGAAGCGGACTTCTTCAGGTATGGGTAAATCATAGCCGAATTACAGTTGAATTGGAAAAGGAGGCACTCAAGGAACTAGGTAAAACACAAACTCCTGGTCCTTCCAGGGGTGCACATGAAGTTGACAATGCTATTCTTGTCCAAAAATGTATGATGCAGAAAGAGGATTGTCTCAACAACGGAGTCAAGGATAAGACGGTACTCCCTTCTTTTCCAAAGGTTAGAAGGATGCAGCAGCCAACGGCAGATCAAATACAGAAGAAGCAGAACACTACCTGTACTGGAGGCCAAAAAAAGGAGCAAAGCAGATTGTTTCAGCCGATGAAACAAGTATGGAGGCGAAAAGGCGAACACCCTGTTCCGGCCAGGCCAACACCACGACCAAAACCTCTTATTCGTAATCAACAGCACGATACTAATAAGAAGCCTTTCATAAGTTCTTCTGCGAAAGTGAAGTCTATTTGGGTACCCAAGAAGTCAATGAAGGCCAGCCCACAATCACGACAAATCTGGGTGCCTAAGGCTTGCTTGCGGGCTCAAATAGCTACACCAAGGCCAAACCCTGTCCAACATGTTTCACTCACGCGAACATCTGAGGCCCAGTCTTACACATCACGCACTAACACGTATTCTTCCATGAGCACAAGTAGAATCACTTGTAAATGGGTTCCTAAAAAGCCCCATTTTTCAAGTAAATACCCTATCACACTCCCTAGAGCCTCCACAAAGTCAAATTCAAAACCTATCCATTGCATTTGGCAACCTAAAACTTGTAATAAACCCCCAGACCCCAGTTGTAAATCCATGCCCACCTACTAACTACGTCACTCTCACACCACATCATTCCACTTAGCTCCTAGGTATAACCAATCCCTAACTACACACACAAGCACCGAGCACTTACTAACCCACTAATCTCTCCCGAACCTCATGTTAATGTTGTAATGGGGACAAAAACGGTTCTATCTTGTCCTTTACAATGTTAACACATGTTTCTATATTCTCACAGAATCAGGAGGCAAGAAGTAACATGGCAGATACGGCAGGAACTAGCTCCCAGGCAGGCACCAGCACCCAAGTCGTGGATATTGAAAGTCTTCCCGTTGAGGAGGAATTGAAGGAACGCCCTGTAGCATTGAGAGCATTACACACCATACCGGTTCAGAACCCTCCACAAGGGCACACTATGCCAGTAAGTAAAAACTCTCATTGGTTCAGTGATGTGGCAGGACCCCTAGGTGAAGGCACTTATATGTGGGAGGCCGAGATAGAATTCAATGGGCGCTGGGGGAGGTATCACTTTTTCACTAGGGAATTTGAGATACTGCAGAATAATGAAGGACTGAAACCTATATGGAAGAAGGCAGGACTCTACGAGTACTTCAAATTCCAGTTGCCAAAGCCGGATTTTCTAAGATGCTCTTATTTGATTAGCACCCTTACTCCGAGCAAAGACAAAAAGGGATACAGCTCCTTTGTCCTCCCATCTCTCACAAGGGGCAATGAGCTCAAGCGTTTCAGATTAACTATCAACTTGGTAAGGGAAGCTCTAGACATGAAAGGTATGCATATTCCTACGGAGAAAGAGACTATGGTCCCCGACAATATGAAGAACAGGAATCTGACAAAGTTAAAAGACATGGTGGCCATGACACCTACAATCGCCATTCATTTGCGAATGGTCATGCAACACTTTGCATTTCCCGCCCAAGAGAGGTTCACAATGCCACCTAAAAAGATATGGTTTAGTTTATACCTGGCTGATGCTTTTGATTTGACAATCAACATCCCTCACTGGATTATCGACCAAATCCACTTGGCTCATCACAGGTGGTATAAAAAACAAAAGTCTGTACTGTACGGATGCTGTGCTCTGACCAGGATTGTGTACAGATGTCTCGCGTATGATGTACCAGTGCAAAGGGCACTCATTTGGACCAGGGTACAAGAGTTTTAGCGCCGATTATCCTCCGCAGGACCACCATCCAAGAAAATGAGAGGCGCCGTTCAGATGCCCTGCGCACAACCCCGCGGTGCAACATTGACTCCAGAGACCACTCCACGACTTCCAAGGCGGGTGCAACCCTTCACTATCAGATTACCAAGGCACAGCACTGACGGACCTAATCTGGCGTTCCCACCCGTACCAACTGACCTAGAGTTTCCTCATGGATTCACTTTAGAAGACTTAACTGATGAGGAGGTAGCCAGAATCATTGAGGCTGTTAACGCAGAAGTCGAGGCAGAACAAGCTAGTGGACAACAAACTGCTACAGACCAACCCCATCCCAGACAACCAGAAATCGTCGATGTGGAGGGTGAAGAAGAAGAAGGACAAGAGGAGGAACATGATGGACAATCCGAGGAAGAAGAGCAGGAATATGATCAGGAAGCCCTGCAGGTACTTGAAGGTGCCCCCGCTTACACGAAGGCATTGAAGAAGCTCTATGATACCATGAACAGAGTGCAAGAGCAACATAGACTGTCCCTAGCAGCAGGCAAGGCCCTCATGAATCAAATCCTTGAGGAGGAAGGCGTAGACGAGCAATACCGCGCCACGCTTGACATGATATCTGAGGCTTTGGGAGTACCTAAAATGGTGCATACTGCCCTTGCACAAGCACGAAGAACGGAACGAAGATATGGCAGACGCCCCCCTCGAGTAGGAAAGCAGATGAATGTACTAGTATCAGAACCACAAGGCACATCCACAACCACGGGCACCGCACACACTGTCCACGATACTGAGGAAACCCATGTATCAAGTGCACCTCCGTCACCCCCGTTGCCACCCCTGCCTCCAACTCCACCACATTCACCTCCCACAACCAGTGTAACCACGACCGTCACCGCCTCAGAGTCCACTACCCATACCGAAGCACAGACCGTCACACAACCCACACACCCTATCTCCACTTCCTTTGTCTATACGGCCACTGAAACAGTAGTTTTAACTGCCGCCACAGAAGATCTCAACCCCTCGATCACACTTCTGGGCAGTTCGTATTCACAATTGCACACACCACTGTACACTTTCACCACTATCACCGCACCCACAATTCCACTATTCACAATCACTCCCACTACTGCATCCACCGTTGATCTTATGGACATCTCACCCACCTCCGCACCTCTCCCTCCCCCCATGCATCCACCATCTCCCATTCCCCCACCTCCCACTTCACCATTTTCCAGCACCACATCCACACTTCCATTCCCTTTCCCCTTTCCCTTCCCTTCTGCATTCAACCCCCTTCCTGCATCCACCCCTATTAATAATGTATTTAATAATATGTATCAGTGTATGTCGCAACTACAACAGCACTACCAACATCTTGATAACCAACATACACGACTCTTTCGAAGCCATGAGGAACTTCAACTCCGATTCATTGATCTCGAAAGGGAAAAGCGGCTACTACAACAACAACATGCCACTTTACAGGAACAACATGAACAATTAGTAGCCAATCCACCCCAGTCAGATGCTGAGGAAAGACAACATATGGATGAATTGCTACACTCCCAGATAACGTAGAATCTCAAACTTAGATGCAACCTGGCTCTCCTACGAAAACACATGTCTATAGCTCTCGAAGAGAATAAATGGCTGCAGAAACAGAATGAAGAGAACTTGGAAGCAGCCATGGAGGGATCCCCGCAGGAAATCGACCCAGAAAAATTCAAGGCCATTCCCTCAGAGAATATGAAAACTGTGTTAGAAACCCATGCCGACCTCCTGGAGGCCCATGCAGCGCTAGAACGAGAAAGGGATGATCTACTTAAGCAACTGGCAACGCAGCAGGAGTCACCAAGCAAAGCCACAGCCACAGATGACACATCCGAAGAAGTCACAAAACTCAGAGCAGAACTCGAAGAATTACGCAGCAAAGTCATGCAATACGAACGTCAGCCCTCTCCCCTTGTCGAGCCCGAGCCTGAAGATCTAGTGCCAATCGAGATAGAGGAAACTTTCGAAGACCCGTATGTTCCCATGCCTGCACCAGGGGGCAAGCAAACAAACGAGGGCATGGACACCATAGAGATAGAGGCTCCTGAATGGATGCAGAGGTTAGAGAAAGTGGCCACAACCCATGATGATAGAGTGGCAGTTCAGATAGCATCTATGTCACACTTGGAAGAAGTAGTCATAAAATCGGATTACTTTAGGAATCTCTCCCATCATAGGTGGATCGGAACATCCGACGATTTGTATGTTCCTTTCTGTGTCCTAATGGCGGATTACAATGCGGAAATCAAGAGTCACACATCAAAAGAACCAACCTCGGCTACACAGTTCGCACCGGACGACATCCCAGCAAGTGCCAAGCAGGGCAATATTCATCAACCGATGTGGAGGATTCGTCTACTGGAAACCTACCCAGAGATGGTAAGAACATGGAATAACATGGCTTTGTACATCAAATACAACCCATGCTACTGTCCTGTGTTTCGAAGAAGGTCATGGCCGGAATACACAAAAATGGTGCTGACAAACAAAGGATGTGAGAAATGGCTCAATTATGTTTACTTAGCACCACCCAAAGGCCAACCTACCATAGGATACATGATCTCGACGATTCAGCATTGGGGGGTCAGGTTTAAAAATGTACCAGATGTCATGGCCCAAATGTGCCTTAAAATTTTTGAACTCATGTTGGTTACCTTCAGGACTTTCAAAAATGTCAAGGAGCCCCATCTGTCAGCTCTTGGATTTAATGAAGGTAATCAGGACCTCGTCTACGACATGAGTGCAACACCATCTATTAATGTTGTATATGCATGGCACGCGCGCATCAAGTATCTACCAACCTGCTTTAAACAGACGTTTGAAGAAATGTTCGTCACGGGATTCTGGGAATATCATTCAGAGATATTCATTCCCAAACCATCACATTTATTGCAGTTGTTTGCAGTGGAGCAAGCTCTTCATTCAGAAAAGTTACGTATACCACATCCAGAGGTTCCCGGGCTGGTAGATTGGGATGCTTTACTCACGGACTTGGCCAAAGGGTTGCAGATTGCAGAACATCACTTAGCACAAGACGTTGTTGAGTACTACATCCAACGACCCACCCAACAAGGGTCTGTCAGGGACGACAGACGCGAGAGAAGGGGGGTGTTGGAACTGAAGGACTCACTAGGCAAGGAAGCTTAAGAAGGGAGTCAGAGAGAAGAGAAAGTACAAGCAGACAGAGCAGTCAACGACGATCTGGCAAGTAGGCCAATATTTTTTCAAGACACTAACGCATATAAGAGAGGTGGACACACAAGGAGAAGGAGCAAGTAGGGAGCTCCAGGAAATGTATGTCAAAATGTTAGAAGAAATCCCTACAACAATAGTGATTTTCATCACTAAAAAACATTGTAAATACCATTTCATATTTTTGGTAGCTCCATTTTGTGCAAGCCAAGGTGTCCTTGAGCTTGAGGAGCTTTAGAAGTACCTACCTGTCAGTTTTCACATTTTTTAGACTTCGTTTGAACCTCCAAATAGGGTAGAGAACCTAATTTTTAACTAGGCCGGACACTAGGTCTGGACAAGGCCAAAACCTAGTCAAAAACTATAAAAAGAGCTAGAGAGCTCATTTTTGGGGGTAGATTGTAATTGAAATGAACTTGTAAGAGCTTTTTGAAAGTAATCTAAGAACTCCATTGCTTCTCACTCTTTGTCTTGCCATGTGTGTGCGTGTGTGTGTATGTGTGTGCATGCTTGTGTGCTTCTCACTCACGCACTTGTGCCTCCACTTGCTCGAGGTCTTCATACCATCCTCACGTCTTCCTGGATTGACATTAAAGGAGGTGCTACTCATCACTGAGCTACACCAGATACAAATAGAGAACCCATTAAATATGTCTGAAGATCGAGCTCGAGATGCATCCTTACGTGATGACATCGGGCAAGATGTGGAGAATGATTGGATGTCACTTGATGGTGATGAACCCCTTCTGACAGAAGATTCCGATAGAGCTTTTGATCTAATGACTGAATTACATGAAGAAACTCCCATGGGACATGATGTTGAATCTAAGGACCTGTCAACAAAAGATCCGATGGGTAAGAAAATGGATATGCAGGAACCCACATTATACATGCATACAGAGATGCAAGAAAATGAACCTACTTATATGAAGGAGGACATGCAAATAATGAGTCCTCTAGAGATTGAAATGTGTGATGATGGAGATGAGCATGATGCTAATCTAGAGGATATACAAATGATAAGTCCTCTAGATAGTGATATGTATGTCGATGGTGATAAGCATGATCCTAATCCTACGGATAGTCTAGATCAAGATCAAGATACTGATAAGCTTTTGAGCGATGCCACATTGGACAAAGATCCCACGCATAAAAAAGAGAATAAGTTGGCTGGAGTTCAAAATAATGATATGTATGTAAATGATGCAACACTCCATGAAGAGAGAAATATGAATGAACATGAGGAGGATGAGAAAATACCATTGATCTCTAAACAATGATATGTATGTCAAAAATAACCATGTTGAGTTGAGTCCACACGTTGAAGAAATTGAGCATAAAGTGGCAGATGAAATGTTTATTGTGATGTATGATAAATCTGATGTGCGTATAGCATCGAAGGATATTCAATATAAAACTATTGAGTCAAACGATTGCATTGATGAAGCTCAAGTTGATTTGGCTGCATATGTCGAGATTCTCGTACATGATGAGATACTTGAGCAAGAATCAATGATTGAAGAAGGTGGACTAAGTACATCCTCTGAAGAGAACGAATAAGAATCGATGGAGATGGATGTAGAATCCTATGATGGCATTTTGGATAAAGAAATTGAAGATCAAGATTTTCTTGAATATGAGGATATGGATTCTCTTCATGTTGGAGGAGAGATGATTTGGGATCATAACAATGATGAAGAATTCTTGGAAAGACTAGAGGACAAAGCATATACCATAATTGCTGGGGCTCAAGCAGAAAGGAATCATGATAGATTGGAAGACAAAAGTGATTTGTATTATCATATGAGAGTGATGATCACATCTACTTGGTGAAGAAATCGAATGAATCTAGTCAAAACTTATGCTCTAATGAAGATGAAAATCATATTCGAAATGATGCAGATGAAGATATTTCCTCAAATGATTCCATGCATGAAATATATAAAAATGCATGCTTGAAGAGGCTTTTTGAAGATAGTTTAAGCTCATCAAAAATCAAAACTCTATACTTATGTGCTTTTGATTCATCAAGAGTAACCTCATATGATGCATGTGAGAGGATTATGAACAAAGGTAACTATGTCCAGATGATCGCATCATGGATTTTCAAATTTGCCAAGAGCTATACCTAACAATCCAATCACCAAGGGATGGACAAGCAAATGAAATGGCTTTTCCACATATCTAATCTGTTTAAAAATGATTCATTGATTGATGCGATCCAAAGGTGGCTTCTATTCAAGCACAGTTTCTTTTGCTAAGCATGTATCAAGGAGGATGGGTTCAAAGGAAAAACACTAATAAATGATAATTGACAATATCGAAAAGGAATTTGTAAATATGGAGCTAATTAAAGATCTAGAGTTTGGATGGATCGCACAGAAGGCGACTACTTTTGAATTCTTGTTCATGTTTTATTGCAAATGGGTTTTTAAGAAATCTTTTTATGGATTGCACATGTACATAAATGTTATATTGATTTAATGCTTTTCATCTTTTGTCTAGTTGTATGAGTGCAGGAAATGATCAAGTGGAGGCAAAGGAGATGGAGAACAAAGAACAAAATTGTGAAAAGCCTTTTCCAATAGTTACCTTGATTTAATTTTGATTTCTTGCACCATTTTCGAGTTGCATTGCACATAAAGTATGCATATTTTAAGTTGAGAAGAGCACCTGCTTTGATTCCAGTAGGTGGACGTTCATTTGCACATGAGATTGATTTGCAAGTAGCATGAAAGAGAGTAGCATTGAGCTTTGAGTAAAAATCAAGGAAGAGAGTCATAATCTTTAATTATGAGTGGTGAGGAGCTTTGTTTAGAATTCGTGACAAACATTTCCATACTCGCACCATAATTGTGAATTGTTACACCTAAAGTATGCATGCATAAATAAATATGTGCACAAAATTTAAAAGCCCATAGATGCACATCTAATTGCACATAAGCTAATTTGTACATGCATGATTAAAATTCAGTTTGATCTTGAGTGGAGAAACCTCACCATCGTATGCTTGATACCTCCCTTATTGCGCTATTATGTTTTTGATGCATTCCAAGTATGCATGTATAGGGCCCACTACATGGCCGTGCATAGCCGCATTTGTTTTAAACCCATGCACTTGAATTTTCAGAATGATTTGCAGATACCGAGATCAATGGTGGCGCATCCGGAGGATGCACAAGTTTGGAGGGGATGGATATGGTCGATATTCAAACACAAGCATGAAGATTTGAAGATCAATGTTCAACCTAGACGAGATACTATTCTCATGATTGCAACTTGGAACTTGTTTGTTTTTGGAAAACATGCGATGGCACGTTCGAGGTGCTCGTGGAAAGAAGAGGGAATCCAAGAAAAGAAGAACGAGGGCAGCATATACTGGTCTTCTTTTTAGCATCTATGGCACGAGACAGAAAAATAGAAAGGGCGGAATGCGAATACAAGAAGGAACGAGAATCAATGGGGAGTGCATGATGTTTCAAGAAGAAGAAAGGCACCTCCACATAAGGAAAGATTCGACACTGCAGAAGCTCTGTCATCTTTTTCTGGAAAATAGCGAGTAGTATAGGAGGGGAGGCCTTGTTCTTTTCCTGCGGCAGAGACATATGATGTAAAAGGTTGGAGGGAAAGCTTCTGACCTCTAAGCGTGAGGGGAGGAGATCGCAGGGAAGAGAACAACAAAGGTAAATTTTTTTGGACCCCGTTCACAGCGCTTTCAGGACAGTGTTCTTCTGTTACCTCGGAGTGAAGCTAGAAGAGATTATAGAAGGATCCCAGTTGTAGCAATGTAAAAGGAGAAAAAGGCTCAGTCACCATCAGGATTTTCCCCTTCCTTCATCGGCTCCTTAGGCATCATATGCAGATGGACACCCTCTTCGAGATGGAGAAAGGGAGAATGTTGGTAGACAGGGAGAAGATTCTTGTCGCTTTTGATGTTCATTGGTTGTTCCATGCACCTACGTTGGGCTTGGATCTCTGGTTAATGGGGCAGGCCCTGAGGAGGGGAAGAATGCATGACCACCAAGTTCCTAAGGTTTTGTCAGAGAAGACCATAACAGAGAAAGGAAGATCATTAAGGCAAAAGAACTTCATTCAAAACTGATACACTAGAGGAACGGTGGAGATTTTGATTATCATTTTACACATGGAAAACCAATAGGTGAAGCCACAAATGCTTACGAGATCGTGTGTTACATTTTAAGGGAAAGAGATTTGAAGCTGATGATATACAGTACTCGTGGAGATGAAAGAAAGCATATATATGGCATCATCATCAATGATCCAGGCTATGGCAGCAAGGATTTTACAGACAAACAATAGATCATCATCAGTGATCTAGAGAGGAATAGCACAACAGAATCATATTGATGTCAAAACACATGGATAAGCAAATGGAAGTCTACAGAGAAAAGAGAAGGTAATCTAAAAATTGAACTAATTACATGACTACTTCAACCTGTGTAAACCTTCTAGAACATGAATTGATATGCAGATTCATGAGGATCTCATTTCATGGCAATATGTCTAGCTTTTGACTTCCTTGACATCTGTTCTGCTCTCTTCATATCAACTTTGGTACTCAAGATTCCCAGCTCTAAAAGAGATGCAAATTTGCCCCACTATGCACTTTAAGTTCTATGGGAGAATAGCACTGAAGAAACCTATGCATGGAGGTGGTGGTTGTAAGAGAGCTAGAACCTCATTTTAATAGGGGAAAAGGCAATCCGTCAGAAGGAGGAGGAGGAGATCGCTACAGCTCCTCTATCGGGTGACAATTATTCACAAGCTAGACCTGCTAGAGAATCCACGAGAAATTGGTTGGGATATGCTGGAGTTTTATGCTGCTTGAAGGACATTCTGTTTCAACATCCAGAGAATACCCATAGTCATTGACCACTTGCATTCAGACAATACTTATGTTAGGATATAAGCAGGAAACATACCAGAAACATCGGATATTTTATGAGCGACCACATGAAAATCCAATGCAAAGGATGAGGTTACGAGAATAATTAGAGAAAATCCGTTGATAGCAAGTGCAGATAGAGGGACTGGATGCTCATTGTGGCCAGACATAAAGCGAGTAATCTGATCTGTTCTCTGAAGGGAATTCAATGCATCATCATTTACATGTTAATCTAGCAAGGCCTCTTTGAACATTTGGTAAGAGTTTTTCCCAGTTCGTATGTGTTCTATTTCGCGTTTTGTTTTCAAGAGGAGTATTATGGATCTTCGCTCAACTTAGATTTATGTATCTTTTGTTCACTAATAGATTCTAAGGATACAGAGTCCAGCAATCTTTGCTATGCAAAACAATTCTGTTCATATTTCTTAGTGGCAAAATGCTTTTCAACTGATGAAAATAATCCTGCAACATGAAGTTCTGTTTTTCATGAATCGATTGCTTTCGTGTTTATTGTGCGTATGAGCTAACTTGGCGCATTTTATTTTAATGTGGTGCATTGAGAGAGTGACGAAGGAGTATCATGGAAAATCTTAGGAATATTGAGCAAAGATGCATTGCATGGGTTTTTTTATTTTGCCACACGATCATCTCTTAATGTGGATATGTCGTAGTTTTTCTTCATTCATTCGTATGTGAAGGAGAAGGTATGCACACTTAGATTGAATATCTTGGATTGTAACAACAAAAACATATGTTCATCGCTTAGCTTCGCTTGAAATAATGTCGTATGGGTTCTTGAGCCTTCCCGAAAGATGGACAATATGACAAGAACGTGGGTACATTGAAGTTATGCATTAAAAGTGGCTACAATGCTCGCATATTTTATGTTCCCAAATACAAGGAATTTTGATGAATCCAAATAATTTGTTGTGAGAAAAACTAAACGGGTGCTTAAAGATGTTCTTAAGTCCAATCTAACAATGAGCAAACATTTTGAAGTGAGCGTGAATGGATCTTATGGACAAGCATTGGCTTCGTGACATTAGATCTTTTGCAAAATCATCCTTACTTTAGTACTGTTGGTGGCGTTCTTATTCCCAATAAACTCTCTAGATGGCATATTCTCTTGTTGTTATCTTGTGTGTCATGTGAGAAACACTTAAATGGAGATCCTCAATTTACTTATGAAGAGAGAAAAATACGGGAAGATTTGTGACTAGACCATTGTCCAAATTGTATCCCTCAAATGAGACGAAAAGAACGGACCAAAGTCGAGAGAAGACTATTCTCTTGATTATGATATCATGTTTTGAAACCTATGTTTGTGATTACCTTCTTGCTGCCACTCCTTGTGTAGCTATTCTTTCTCAATTCAGAAGGGTGTATGGACTAATCAGCATCAATGTATCTATGAATTATCATTTAATTATCCAAAGCGGAGGTCACATTCATTCACCCTCCTCTTTACGAAACCCAACGACAACGTGACCACCGATTGTTCATCTATTAACATTGCATGTCTACCAACCTCCTAGAACAGTCCTCACTACCCCTAATAATCGAGTATGAAAGAACCCAATGCACAATTTTTATAGTCTCCTTTAGCTTTGGCAACACCCTTTCTTTTCTCTAAGGTTGATGAGCTTGCCCGATTCAAAATTTCAACGTACAGTCCCCTTCAAGCTTATGGTAGTAGTGTGCATCCCCAAGAGACTTGTTTCTTTCTTAAACTTGTTTGACTTTGTAGCATCCAATCCTTTGGTGAAAATCTCAGCAACCTGGTCCTTTGTACCTATGACATTCACAAACACATCTTTCCTTGCAACCTTTTCCCTCACATAATGATAATGTACCTCTATATGTTTGCTCCTTGCATGGCACATGGGGTTTGAGTAGATGTATGCTAGACATCGTCTCAGCCCTAGTTGATGAAAATGGCATTGTAGGTTGCTTCTTAATAATCCATGATATGGATTTTACTCCTAGCATGAGCAAATAGCTAGATATAGACCTCCCATCATCAACACTCCATGCCCAATCTACATCACTCCATGCTTTGAGTTGTAGCTCCTCTCCATACATTTAAAGAAATCCACAATTAATTGTGCTCTTCACCTACCTTAGTACCTTGTTGGTTGCATTTATGTGCACATCTCTTGCTACATGCATGCATTATGAGAGTACTCCTACTACATAAATCAAATCATGTCTTTTAAGAGTTTCATATATCAATGAGCCTACCAAGATCCTATAGAGGGTCATATCATCAAGCTTTTTACCATCATCCTTGTTGATCTTCATATTTGTATCCATGGGTTAGGCACTTGGCTTGCAATCTACCATGCCATATTTATAGAGCACATCTAGGAGGTTCTTCCTTTGGGATATGTAGATACCTTAACTTGCATACACAACTTCAATTACCATGAGATAATTTGGATTTTACCCAAATCAGAAAAAATTGAATTAACTTCCAAGCCTCCACTTTATTTCTTTGAAACCTACATGATCATTCTCTATAATAATGAGGTCATCTACGTAGATGCATTTGAGTGCTAGTATATCCTCAAATTCCTTTAGGTATAGGGATGGATCTGTATGGCTTGGAGAGTACCCACACATGCTCAAGTAATCCACCAACCACTCCGAACCTTGGGCCTATCTTAAGACCATACAAGGCCTTATTTAACCTAGAAACATAGTCTATGTGTTGCAGATCCTCATCGCCTTGAGATTGGGCCATATACACTTCCTCCTTCAACTCATGGTTTAGAAAAGCATCCTTGATGTCCATTTGGTAGATTGGCCATCCTTTAGCTGCACCCATGGCTATAAAAGACCTAAATTTATTCTTGTTAGCAACAAGGCTTAAAGTTTCATCATAATATATACCTTGAGTTTGAGTGAAGCCCTTTGCCACCAATCTAGCCTTGTGTCTAGCAAGGGTTCCATATGAGTTTCTTTTCACTTTGTATACCCATCTCTTTTGGATTATCTTCATGCATTCCTTCTTGGGTACTAATTCCCAATTGTGGTTGTCCTTAAGTGCACTGATTTCATCATACATTGAAGCCCTCCATTTTTTTTTCTCCTTAGGTTCCTCATAGGTAGCTGGCTCCTCATCTGCAACAATTTGCATCATGTATGAAAAATGTGTTTCCATGAAAGTTTCATAACTTAACCTTTTAATGGGGGTCTTCTTCCTAGTTTTTCTCATTTTATTACCATTTGGGTACTACTTCTTAAGCCTTGTGAGCTTTACCATACGTGTACCCACCTCTTCTAAGCCATTGTCTTCACCTTCGTCACTAGCTTCATCTAGCTCATAGTCTGCCTCATTGGTACTTTGTATCTTGAAGTAGGGGACATGGAGTCCATGGACAAGTCCCTTTGATGTTGATGCCTCTCATCCACTCAATTTTATGGACTCTTGAGGTCTAACTTCATCATGGTGTCCATGGACAAGTCCCTTTGATGTTGATGCCTCTCATCCACTCAATTTTATGGACTCTTGGGGTCTAACTTTCATAGTCATCATAATTAGCTTCAAGCACTTTCTCCTTACCCTTGTTTGCATACTATCACCTTACCTCATCAAAGATCACATCCCTTGAGACACGGAGCTTCTTATTCAAAGAAATACAACACTTTTATCCCTTTTTTAATGTGGAATAGCCAATAAAGACAAATTTCTCGTATTTGAGCTCAAGCTTGGTCCTTCCCTCTTATGGTATGTGCACATAGCATACACATCCAAACACCTTTAGGTGTTCTAGCCCTGGTGTCTTCCCATAATAAGCTTCATAAGGTGTGAGCTCATGGACTCCACTTTTTGGAACCCTGTTCATAAGATACATTGATATATTTATAGCCTCTACCCAATAAGAAAATGATAATTTACCTTCATTTATTATGCACTTAGCTATCTCCACAATGTGCCTATTCTTTCTTTTTGCCACTCCATTTTGTTGAGAGGTGTACCTACATGTGAACTGCATTTTGATGTCATGATCCTACAAGTACTTTGTAAATTCCTTAGAGAAATACTCTCCCCCTCTATCAAGCCTTAGAGTTTTCACTTGATTACTTGTTTCCTTCTCAACCTCATTCTTGATTATTTTGAAACATTGAGAACCCATCTGATTTCTCTTTACCGATATAGATCCATACCTTTCTTGAGCAATCATCAATGAATGTGAAAAAATACCTTGCTCCACCCAAGGAAGCCTCTTTAATAGGCTCTCAAACACTTGTATGTATGAGCTCCAAGTTCTTTGTTGATCTATGAGTACTCCTTTTGAAAGACTATCTAGCTTGCTTACCTAGTTGGCAAACATCACAAGACTCATGCATGGATTGATGATCAGAGTTGGTAAACCTCTCACCAATCTTGCTTTTCTCATGTTCTTAAATTTAGGAATATTCACATGCCCTATTACTTTATTTCAAAGATCAATCTCTACCATCTTCCTAGTCCCGAACATGACATAATATGTCTGACTATGTGTGGGGGTAACATCAGGAGTGAATAATCTGCTTTTTATTCTTCCTTTGGTTTCAACCTTTCTTGCATCTTCACAAGGTAGTCCTTGTCATTGAATATTCCTTGAAATCCCTATTCTACCATCTGCGCTATAGAAATAAGGTTTTTAGTGATGGAAGGAACATGAAGTACTTGTTGTTATACTTTGCAGACTCGTCTTCTCCCAATTGGATATCCCCTAGATGCTCTATGAAGTGTTCTCTATTGTCACCTATTTCCACATAGCCTTTAATCTTTAGAACCTAAATATTAATGAATTCATCTCCTTGCCATGGCATGTGATTGCTATTACCAAAATATATGTACCATTTTTGGTCCATGGCACCCCTATCATATTGATGCCTCACGGCTAGGAGTTTCTCATTGACATTATTCTTTGAAGTGGTGCTAGAATAATTCCCTTGATTCTTCTTCTTACCTCCCTTTTTCATCCTTGAACCAACAATTTGAAGCAATTGGATTTGCCTTATCACAAATATAAAAAATTATACCTTCATGTGGATTCTTGTCCTTTTCCTTGCCCTTGCCTTTGGTCTCAGATTTGGACTTGGATTCGGAATCTAAATCTTCATCATCTTCCTTGGATTGTGTACTTTTGCCTCTTTTACTTTTACCTTTCTTTCCTTCTTTCATTTCCAATTGTTGGCATAGGGTGCTTGGTTGTGTGCATCCTTGCTCTTTGGTGCATCTCCCATCATATCTTGTTCTACCGATAGATGAGGGATGAGGTCCTTTAATGATAAGAGAAGATCTCTATAAAGGATAGTGGTTATCAAAGGCTTCCACTTATATTCTTCTCTAAGTCCATTGAGGGTGATCTACACTATGTATTCTTCATCAGCTTTGCTATCAATGGATGCAAGATGATCCCTTAGTTCTTTGACTCTTAAGGTGTAGTGAACTATGGATTGACTACTAGTTTTCTTAAGTGTGTGAAGCTAATTTTTTAGATGCATCTTTCTACTCCTTGTGGATGTAGCATAGACCTTCTCAATGGATTCCCATACATCCTTAGCATGATCAACGCTTGGAATATTCCCAATCATATCATTGGGCATTACATAAGATATCAAGAATATACCTCTCCTATTCCTCTCCTCCCATTCCTTGAAGGCCCTTAGCTCTGCATTTGTAGCCTTTGTATCCTTTCAGTCAACCTCAGTTGCTTCTTTATCTCCACACACAATATGCCAGATTCCTTTGCTCATAAGATAGTTGGATACTCTAAATCTCCATGCTTGATAGTTATCTTTTTCTAGAACCTCACCCTTCTGTCCCAAATCTACCATATTTCTAGTAGCGTTTATGAAAGATACATTTGTGTGAAGCTTGATGATTCCTTGATCCTTTTTACTTTGTGGAAGCTTCTTCGTTTGTAGATCTCAGATACCAATTGATAGATTTTACTTTCAAATTTCTACAAGAAAGATGAGTAGGGCCTCCAATGTCCCTTTACTTCACCCCCTTCTATAGCTAATCAACTTTTTGTATCTATTTGACCCAACACCTCAAATTCAAAGTAGGTAAGGTTTTTTCCACACATAGTAGACTTTTTTATCTTCCGAATTAGCTACCATCCACTCAAAATGGACTAGTTTAGATGAAGAAACCAAAACGTACAAAATAGACTATGCAAGCCACTAGCTTATGATAAAAAAAAGGTTCGCTAGAATTGCTCCCAATTAGAGAAGAATTTATCATACATAATTTAAAAAAGAAAAGTAAAAAGATAATTTTTATGAGAAGATATCTAATAGAGAGAAATGAACAACAAAAGTATGCAATGTCCGCCAAACACTCTTCGTACAAAACTTTTGTGAGTGTTTTCTTTTCTGCATCATGAGCGCTTTAGACTCGACGACTCAAATATACCCCACTTGTTCTTCGGGATACCCAATATTCAAAGCGAAATTCATGCTAGAATCTCTCAACTTCAGTAACTCTTTATCACTTAGTCTCCAGCATGAGAGAGGAAGTAGATGGTGCAAAGGATGAGAAACACGCTCATGCAACACTAAGATGCATGCGCTTCTACACTAGGTTTCTAGCTTGCTAAAGGCCTAGTCCCAATGCTGCATGAAAGAAAATTGAAATCCCATTGGGATAACCAAAAGTCTAAAATTTTCTCGAGAGTGAGCTCTTTGAAAACTTCATTGAGGATAAAATATGAAGGATTCATAACCAAGGACTTGAATGTAGCCTTCTTTTGATCTTTGAACCAAAGGCCATGTAAAACACTCTCAGGAACACTTAGAACTGTTCTAATCACCAAGAACAGTAATTTTGGTGTCTTTGATAAACATTTTTAAGAACAAATTGATCCACATCATTGGCGAACGTAACGCCTTGATAGCTATCATACATGGATATAATATAAAAGAAGGGGCCTTATAGGATCATGCTTGACTTATGAAATATTTGAGTTGGCAAACAGCTGATTCAAGCTCTCCATAGATGTTGAAATGGGTCAAAACATTTACTCAAGGGGTTTACAATATCTTTTTCAATCTATTTCAAAAGCCTTCACCCTTAAGAGATTCGGAATGAAGTCCTACTCCATCCTATCATAAGATTTTTCCATGTCCATCTTAAGGAAAAATATGTCTTAACTAGAATCGTTGGAAAGCTTTGTCCCCTCTCAAATAAAAATAATGGCTTCAAGGATGGACCTAATCTTAATGAATCCTTTTTCTATATTTGTGTATCTAATGGTGAGGGTTATTTGTGATTCTAGTGGCCAAAACTTTTTCTACGAACTTGTATCCTATGTCAAGCATAGTATATGCCTCCAATGTTCTATGTTGTTGTTACTTTGTTTCTTGTAAGTTAACTTTATCACCCCCCCCATTGAGTAATTCTAGTAATTTTATCAAGGGTTGTTCTCTCTGGTTTTTCCACTTACATTCCTTTGGATGAGATCTTTGAATTGTTTTTGCCTTTCATTCTTTTTGGATAACTTATTTGGGTTATTCTTGCCTCCGTTTTCCTCTCCAAACACTTATGAATCCATTATTGTCATTAATTTGTATTAGTTTTTTTATATGACTTCATCAAGAGAGTTTGTTTCATGAATTTTAGTGTAGCATTGTGCAATGATATTGGGGCCTCTTGCCTAACCCCATGGGAAGTGGGGGGCCACTCGTGTATCTTGCATCTTGCTTTTATCGTTATCTCTTTGAGTTCTTGTCCACAAGGCGAAATCCTTAATCTTGTGGCTTTAAATGCTCCGATGAAAGCACACACTTGGGAGGTTCTTATAGACGTGTTAATATCCATGGAGTTATTGGATTTATTATGTATTCACTTGTGGCCATCATTGTCTTGCTCCTCTATTTCTGTACATCATCATCTTCAACAATAGTAAACTTGTAGAGGTTGTTTCTCTCTCTACAAAGCCCCAAATTGGATGGCTAAAAATTCATTACAAATATATTAAATTCTACTTTATGTATGCAAAGTTTCAAAGCATTTGATTTAGTAAATTGGGAGGAATTTTAGTTTTCCTATCTTGGGGTCTATCTCTATGCATCCCTAAAAGTAGGAGGTACCACTGTTGAGTGTCATGTTCATTCCAAAAGCATACTTTGCTTATTTCTTATACTCTTCTGCATTTTGTAAACTCAAGCTTATTTTTTTCGTTCCTCCAAAAGTATTTTTTGCAATTGTAATCATGTTGGCTGCTATGAGCATTTGAAGTTATAACAAGTTTTTTGAACTAGTCAATGTGCAAACCTATCTATTTTATATCTAGTCTTTCTGCTTGATGCTCCAAAGCACATAATGTATTATATTGCACTTATCACATGCCTATAAGTTCCATTTGAGTATCCATACGCTCAACGACTAGTCCTTTGCTAGTTGGTTAGACCAAACTTTATCGCTTCGCAACTCACTTTTCTACCTCTGACAAGCTTCTCCAAGTTCTTTCAGTGATATCAGAGCTAGATCAAGATGGGTGATGGCTTTCCCTCAATGATTCAGAAGCCTAATAAACACAACTATATGGCTTGGAAAATCAAAATGGAGGCCTATTTGCAAGGTACAAATCTTTATGGAATTGTAGCAGGTGATGAAGCTATGCCTATTCCAAAATCCAAACGAGGACCTTATGCAAGACATCTCAAGAGACTTGGGATGCCCTTGAGACTTTCTTTTCTGTTAGCACATAAGGGTAAGGAAGAATCATCTTTGGAACAATTTCAACAAGAGGATGAAGACACCTAACAAACCACCATAGATTTTGTTACAAAGGTCAAGGAGTTTGTTGATCAATTGGCATCCATTGAAGAGCTCATTGAAGAAGAGGCTATCATGAGGCATATTTTGAATGGAATTAGAAGTGACAAGCAATGGCAATCTTTCACCATGGCTTATGATCTCATCATGGATGTGCAAACTTCATATGCCAACATCTTTCTTGGACAACTCTTGAATCAAGATGCCAAGAATAGCATAAAGGAAGGTAACTCCTATCATGTAATTCAATTAGTGCTCTATATGCAGATAAGAAGGACAAGAAGTTGAAAGGCAAGAAGAAGGAAGAAGATGAAGAGAAGACTTGCCAAGCCAACTTTGGAGGCAAGAGCAAGTCAAAAGGGAAGAGGAAAGGACCAAAGCATGACAAAGCCAAAGATCAAAATGTTCAACCTTGTGCCATCTGTGATAAGACCAACCACACCACTCATGATTGCTAGTTCAGTGGGAAGACCCAACAAGGAAGTGAAAGAGGTGGATATGGAAGCAATAGAGGTAGAGGTGGACACAACTTCAGCAATAACAATAGAGACCATAATAGAAGAGAATACAACAATTATTTTGAAGATCAACTACATGAAGACTCATTGCTTCTAATGAATCTAAAACACAAATAAGGTAAAGAAGATGATCATTTGTTCTACATAGATTCAAGATGTTCAAATCATATTGCAGGCAACATTTCTCTTCTATTTGACTTGGAAAGTCCAAAGCATAGAAATGAAGTACAAACAAGTGATGATACTAAGCACAAAGTGGAGAATACTGGTAATGTCAAAGCTTCCAATGGTAGGACAAACATTCAGAGTAAGGTTCGATATGTACCCACTATCACTAAATACATAATAAGTGTAGGCCAAATAGTTGAAAAAGGCTTGCAAGTTAGGTTCATCCAACATGGAGCTTTTATGGAAGATCCATGTAGAGGCTTTAAGAAGATGGCCAGAGGTGAGAAGCATAGTAGGCTCTTTACTTTTGAAGTAGGAGAAACAAGGAGCATAGCTCTATTCACTTTTGTGTCTCAAACCCTAAGTGAGCTTGAAGTGTGGCATAAGAGACTTGCTCATGTGAATGAGAGAACCTTGAAGGATATATGCAGGGATCAAATCAAAGTGTTCTAGGGCTACCAAACATATCAAAGCAACACATGATCAACAAATGTGATGCATGTTAGATTGGGAAGGCACAAAGACAACCATTCAACCACAAAGGATACATCCAAAACAACTTATTGGACTTAGTACATACAGATGTATGGGAGCCAAGTCAAGAACCTTCATTGGCACGATCAAGATATTATGTCTCATTTATTGATGACCATAGCAGATGGACTATTTTGTACTTTACCAAAAGTAAGAATGAAGTGTTTGATTGCTTCAAAAAGTATCTAGCACATGTGGAGAATCATACAGGTAGATCACTCAAGAAGCTCAAATCTAATGGAGGGGAAGAATACTTCTCCAAAGAGTTTGATGAGTTCTTGCAAGATAAAGATATCAAAAGGCAAGTTACTACCAGTTACTCTCCTCAACTAAACGGAATTGTGGAGAGGAGAAAAAAGACATTGGTTGGATCAGCCATAAAAATGTTTGAAGAGAAGAGGTTCCCACATTATCTATGGGCACATGCTATTTCATCTACTATGTATCTTGCCAATAGACTAGCATCCAAATCACTTCAAGGTATGACTCCTTATGAAGCATGGTATGGCAGACAACCTAGTCTTGGACATTGCAAGGTGTTTGGTTATTTCTCTTATGTTCATGTATTATCACAAATAAGAGGTAAGCTAGATGAAAGTGCAACAAAGGGAGTGTTTTTTGGTTATGACTCAACTCAGATGGGTTACAGGTTCTATAATCCCTCTACCAAGCAATTCACTACAAGTAGGGATGTTGTGTTTGAAGAGCATAGGTCTTGGTATGATGAACAAAAAAAAAGGTAACTCTACCATATGATCTTGATTCTCATTCTCATTAATTAGGAGGCAAGCATGATACACAAGTCTAGGATCCAAGAAGTGATACAGATGATGACCAAGATGAAAGGGAAAAGGATTACAAACTATGTAAGTCAAGAGGCAAAGGAAAGATGTAGGAATGCTCCAAAAGCAAGCACCTAGAAGGTCAATAACGGAGAAAAGACAACCAAAAAGGTATAGATATGATTCCACATTTGCTACAAAGCAATCAATCTACTTGGCAAAGGGCAGGATTTCAGAGGAACCCTCAACCTATGAAGAGGGGAAGGGAAACCCTAATTGGGAAAAGGCCATGAAAGAAGAAATAGATGCATTGAAGGAGATGGATACTTGGGGTTTGGTTCGAATTTCATCCAATCAAAAGATAATTGGTTGAAGATGGGTATATAGAGTTAAAAGAAACTCAGATGGATTAGTTTGCAAGTACAAGGCAAGATTAGTTGCCAAAAGATGCTCACAAACTCATGGTATATACTATAAGGAAACATTCTCACGAGTTGCAGAGATGACTACAATCAGAAGATTGATAAGTGTAGCTACTGCAAGAAATTGAAAACTCCCCCAACTTGATGTTAAAAATGCATTTCTAAGTGGTTGGATAAGTGAAGAGTTATACATGTCAGAACTCCAGGTTTTCAAAAACCTAATCATGCATCTTATGTTTGTAGACTTAAGAAAGCACTATATGGATTGAAAAAATCTCCTCGATCTTGGAATTACAGGTTGGTTACATGCCTTCAAGATCAAGGGTTCAGACCTAGCAACTCATATCCTTCTCTATTCATCAAAAGGGATCACAATGAGGGTATCTATCTATGTGTATATCTAGCTGACATAATTGTGAGAGGTGATACCTAGCTGACATAACTGTGAGAGGTGATGATTATATGCATGCGTATTGTTTTGGCCTTTCTGAAAAAAGAAGATTAGATATGACCCCTTCGGGATAACTAAAAGAAGAGAGAAAAGAAGCAGAATTTGATTAAGGTCTTTCCATCATGGAACCCTAAAGAGAGAAAGATGATTGATGTCCCTGAAGATAATCTTTGCCCAAGAATCCTTGTCAATACACCAAGCTTTGATCATCCACTTGGTCAAAATCTTGTTGCCTAAGGCCTCCACATCTAAAGTTTCCAGACCACCCTTATCCTTGGGGTAGTAGAAATTTCCCATTTGATCTTTGAAACCCCTCTTCTAATTGGATCTCGGGTCCAAAGGAAATTTCTACAAATTATCTCCATCTTTTACATCTTATTGTTGCTTGGTCTCCAACATGTGAGGAAGTAGATGATAAAGGAGATGTGGAATATTTTATCACCATCACTTTTGGTGCCACATTAAGTTGCATTCCCTTCTGGTAATGGAGCTTGCTATCTAACTTGGCAACCAACCACTCAATACCAATGTTGACATGTAGCTACTAAAAACCCATCAAGTTCCTAAAAAGAAAAAAAAATTTACGAATGAGAAGCTCCCTACAACCCCAATCCTTTATGTAGCATGTGATAGGCCACCATTTTTTAATTAGATTCTTGTTGTCTTTGTTATGAGTGATCTGTATCATACCTTCATTCGAGCATCTTGGTAGAGTGGAAAAACTTACAGCCTGCGTCCAAAAAAAGGCAAAGTGGGCCCACCATTCTTTAAAAGTTTGGAATAAGTCGTTAGTGAGAACATTGAGATAGGAACTTTTACATTTAGGGAGGGCATCGATAGCTTTCCGGATCTCACATCTAGTGAATGGGCTATCAAGTTTGAGAGTAGTATCTTGCAGAATGGTTTTAGATCTGACTCTTGAGATAAGAGCATGCAATCATGCCACCAAGGAGAGAGCAAAGAGGACAACCCAAAAAATTGAGAGAAGTGATTAACAATAAAGTTGCAATTATCCTCCTGCGAAGTGCACTCAACACCATTATTGTCAGTCATTCAAGGGAGGAATTCTTTGAGTTCCTTGTTGATACCTGCGAGTTGACTCTTCCGAAAAGGAAATTGAGAGGAATTCTTTGAGCTCCTTGTTGATTCCTTCGAGTTGACTCGAACAAAAGAAATTTGAGAGAGAGAGAGAGAGAGAGAGGGAGATCTTAACGAATTCCGTGAAGAGGGCCAATATCTCAGAGCTTAAGATCCATCAAATTAGAGAGAGAGAGAGAGAGAGAGAGAGAGAGAGAGAGAGAGAGAGATTAAGATCCATTAGATCAGCAACAGAAGAGAAAAAAGCACACCAATCGTACGACGCAGGGAAATATCTACTCTATCTAGCAGAGAGAGAGAGAGAGAGAGAGAGAGAGAGAGAGAGAGAGAGAGAGGCGTATGTCTTTTTAACGTGCATTGTGATTTACTGTTTCCGTGGATCTGTTAGGCCAAAAGCACTGAGAAACAGCGATATGGATCGTTACCAAAGAGTAGAGAAGACGCATCGTTCTGAAGAGCCTATCGCTCAGAACGAGATCCGTATCACGACTCTTGGCAGAATGACGAACTACATAACGTACGCGACCTCATTGCTCCAGGTGATCAACTAAAATCTCTCAAGCACAGTTTCGTCCCTCTCTCGTTCTTGATATGCACGCCATCTTATCTTAAAATCAGCAGGGTACTGTTTGCTTTATCTATTTCTGGTCTACGTGATGTAATACATATTGAAATCATTCCTCAGTATAAGGAACAATTTTCCGTCTTTTGTCCAACATAAATGAAAGTGCTGAGTGTTCGAACCTAAAATGATATTTGCTTAAGCCTGTAAATCAAGCGTTACTACTCGATTTTCCCAGATTGATCTGCATAATTAAGTTAAGCATAATAATGTAATCGCTGACAGCATGAAATCGTTTAATATCGCTCTTCAGCTCCTTCATTAGTTCTCGTTAGAGCTTCAATTGAACCTTTCTTGGCGTTTTGCAATTTTAAATGTGACAAAGCGAAGCTTTGTTATTCTTTATATTGCTGCTCGGATTACGGCGTGCGTTTCTTCATCCCTTCTGCTTGTCGGATTGTCTTTTCGTTCATATACCAATTATACATTGCTTAAAGTTTCTACTTGTTAACCTTTTTGTTATGAAAAGGACGGCCTTTTTCGGTATATTGGATTGTCAAGTTATGCGTTAAACAACGTCTTGAAAAGTTTCCATTATACAAAGATAACCTTTCTTTTAGAATAAATAATATAATTCCTTTCATATTTCACTTCCTCTATGTAGGATTCTCTCCTGGCTTTTCTATTTCACTTCGTCTATGTGGAACTCTATCCTATCTGACACGGAAATGGTGCCGATCCGGTTTTGTTTTGGATGTAATTCCACGAGAAACTGAGGCATTTTTCTCTAAATATCATCAAGTCAAGATCACACACTTAAACACACATTGCGTTCAATCCTAATATTTTTGAAGCTCGTGCCTACTGGCATATTTGTTGTGTTCTGCGTGGGAGAATTCTCTTCACGCGCGATATATTTCTCGTTAACGGAGATCACACCCTTAGAAATATCGATCACAGGCGTAGGGGCCCTGGGGTAACAAGTGTGGGAGTCAGTCGGCGGAATAGTCAGCCACGCTGACATTTAATAACTACGTTACCCTGCGAAGTTCCATTAAAACCAGCTGCACCGCAATTACGTTTCGAGCCATCAGTGTAGATGGATTTGCCAAACTTTCTATCTTTTTCTCTAAGGTCAGGATTGAGAGGCATTGAAGGATAGGGCTCGACTCAATTTTGCTCCCGAAGCTTAGCAGTTGACATGATCTTTGAAGGCAATGGAGATGGAGGTTGAATGACTGTCATTTGAAATGGAATGGTATTTCCTAACGTTTCGAACATATGGCTATGTTATTTGAGGATTGGCAGCGTAACGGTATCACTTCTGGTAGAGCTGTTGACGTTCACGATCGTCACCCAGCTTCTAGTCCGAGTGTATGGCCAACATTCGAATAGTTCCCTTGCAAGTTAAGAAACGGAGAAGTCGATCTAGTTGTAAATACGCAGATACAACACGATAATTTTGTTGTCCAACAAGACTAAAGTATCAACAATGAAATATCCAGAATTTGGAACATGAGAATGGCATATCTTTTAAAGGAGTTCGGCCAAAGCCTACTCTGAAAAGCAGCTCGATATGGATTATTTTCTGAAAAGCATCTTGAAGGACTCACGTTATGTCGTCATGCTAATTGAGCATGTAGCCATTTACAGTTATTAGGTCCCAAGGTCAATTATTTTGTTATTGTTTACAGTCATATAGAGTAAGATTTTTAATTGTCATAGTTTCATGAGATGTCGCCAAAATGAGCTTGGCATCTCTATTCATCTGTAACCGATGATGAGCTCCCATTGGTATTGGATGGATCAAAACGTTCATTCTGTATCCTTTCTCAATGAAACTCATTCTTCGCCTATTCATAGGGACAAATCGCCAGCACAGCATTCATAAGTTGTATAGCGAGTGTTTTATGATTCAATCCAATGCTATGTGGACAAGTTTCTCGTTTAGAGTCTTTCTCCCATGTAGACATAGTAGTATGATTGTCGCATTTCTTGAAAGACAGAACCAACATGCTTACGTGTCACGTGACGTTCAATTAAGCGCCTTGCAGAATCAGATGACCACCAAATCTTGACCGCATTTTTGCCTCTCTTTCTCTTGCTCCCTTCGTCTAACATTCTTATCTTTCTTTTTTCTTCCCGCGGGGGGGGGGGGGATCTCGCATGCAGGATAAGACAACTTCAGAGATCGTGCTGAAAGCTATGGGTCGAGCTATAAATAAGAGCGTAACAATCGCAGAAATTATAAAGGTTGGTGTCGTTAAGCTTACCTCCAAGAAACAACCTCTATATGTTTTCCAGTTCCTCAATCGCGCGATGTTAAAATGCTCACATGTTGGCCTCAGAGAAGAGTCGAAGGACTTCATCAGATTACTACCATCGGATCTACTGATATTGTCGACGTATGGGAGCCCTTAGAAGAAGGGCTGCATCCGTAAGTCCCCGAAATATTGAAAAGAGCTCAGTCTAAACTCTTACATTTATATTGCCTTTTTGATATCTGCTTTGGAGAACAGTTTGGAGCAGGTACGACATGTATCTATGATCTCCATCACACTTTCTCTCAAAGAATTAGATAAAACATCTCCTGGGTAATCTTCGGACACCGAAAATAATATTATAGCATGCTAATTTGACCGACGCTCGTGGTTGTCAAGTACAAACATACTCAATGATGTTGTGTTTTGCAACAGGTATCAGCCACCGCTCGCACCAGAACTGGTAAAGCCTTTAAACGCTTCAGAATATGACGATGATGGAGGTAATTTCTGATTGAAAGGCATGCATCGAATCGAAGAACACATTTTGATTATTATGTTACATTTTCTTCTTCGCTATGGATATCCCAAACAAAAACTTTTGAGGCATGATCCAAAAAAGCGTAGAGAAAGGCCGAGATGCTCGTTGCGTTGTGAGCTGCAATTGAATTAACAAATGACTGCTTCAGTCGAGCATTCATATAGGGAAAATTGCTACATAATGCAGGAGATAAAGTGTGGATTCTTCAACATTAGTTCGCACAAATGAGATTGCATATTATAGACAGATCTCAAAGTCACTATGAGCGCTAAAAGTATCCTCATACAACACCCCTCATCAAGTTGAATTTATACACAACGTGAATGATTATCTTTTTTCTTTGTCCTAGAATTGCAAGTCTGTGTTACATACGGTTGATTCGAAGTTCACTTGGATGGATGAATTGCAGGAATTGATGAGAATGCAAATGAGTCTTACATAAATACTGGGCACGATGTTGGACGAGGAAGAGGAGGAAAAGACTCGGCATCAGAGGACATGAATGGACGGAGACATCAGGCAGATAGTGCAACTGTCAGGAGCGCGCGAGTTCGAGGAGAAAGTGGTGTAAAAGAGGATATCGATCAAACCGCTCATTCGGAGTCTAGGTATTCAGGTCGCGGTGCAGGCCAAGGTGCGTCTGGCCTTATTTGTAGTCGTAAATGGCTTAGCTTACGGTATCTTATTACAGAAGCAGACCGCTTAAACTACTTCACAAGAGCTTTGAGAATCTTATTTTACGTAACTATTTGATGCATATGGTCCAACTTGGATAATTAGAATTAAATATGGGATGGATTCCTTATCATTGCGTTGCAGGTCGTAATCGTGGACGATCAGGTGGAAGAGGACGAGGTAGTGGAAGAGAAAAGAATATCCATCAGAGTGCAGCAACGTTTTCGTCATGATGTGGCCGTTAAAAGCGGCTAACCTGCTACAGAAGGACACTTTAATTATCTCTCCGGACTGCAATAATCTCGAACCTACATGCTACTTGAAAAGTTACACTATGCATGTTTTGCCTTGCAAGCTTGTATCATAATCATAGACATATATGAGTCAACTAAAAATCTATCACACAAGATAGGTAGTGAAGTTTTCAGAGCCTTTGGTTGTTGTGCTTCTATTAATCATCTACATTTTCCAAGTTCCATTTTCTTTTCTTAACGAGATATCTTTTAAACATATGATAATCAAGCACACTTGGAAGTTGATAAGGTTAAAAGATTGATGCATTTATATACAAATACACATACACATATACATACGTACATACATATATACATACGTACATACATATATACATAATGACAGACAGACAGAGAGATACATACATGCATATACATGTGTACGTGGTTATTCATGAGAATAAGCACTTTTGGCACCTTTAACTTTCCTTCCTGTATTTTATGTGCATCTTTTATGGTGTTTCTTCTTGTACGTTTTGTGCACCTTTTATAATACGAGATATGATCATCTATGGTTGCGCTTTTAAGAGTTCAAATGTTTAGATATTGGAGGCCCTACGGTCACCTCTACACAAGGCCCTTTGTTCGTGGATTGATTTATGTTTTGATATATGTGTATTCTATCCATTTATTTATCCACATATGAATATGTAACAGCGAGTCGTAACAAACGAGAACTATGTCGTAAAAAGAGAACACTTACGTCAAAAATTACATGTTTTCACCTCATTTTTGGAATTCCTTTACACCAGTATACATATATTACAAAAATGAGGTGAAAACAAGTAATTTTTGACGTTTTTTGTCATTTTCTCAAAAAAAAATGAGCTCAAAATGTAGTCAAAATTTCACTATATTAGGCATTGACGTGTCCCAAAATGTATATGATAAGACATTGACATGTCCAAAATCTATATGATAAGACATTGACATGTCTAAAATATATATAAGAATGTAGAAATCAATAGTTTTTACACAAAAATAACATTTTAGACATATCTTTAATGGGTGGATATCTGATTGTTATTCAAAATTGCTACAAAACATGGTTTCATTAACCAAACTACTTTGAGGCATTTACATAAGCACTAAAAATGTCTGAGAGCTTCAATGCAACTCACAACTTTGTCGATCTATGTCTACACCCTCATCATCTGATGCACTTGATTCAGTCTCATACTGTTGAGAGCTCTCTTCTTCTTCTTCTATATCCACAAGAGCTCTATCTTCATCCACGTACATACCAAATTCTGCAGGATCATGCACAACTCTTCTTGTTTTCCTATGATTTCCTGTACCACATACATCTGGAAGCTTTTGTTTTATCATGTTGATGGTTGCTTTCCTCAAGTGACCAGTTTTTGTCAAGGAAAAATCATAAACAAGAATATCTACATCATCCATTTTAAGAGTGGATGTGCTTCGAATATTCTTTTTCCTTTTTGAACCTGTTCGTTTAGTATCACACACCATTTCTAAGTTATATTTACCTGTGAATGCATTACTACTTTTAGTGTAATACCAATGCACCACCAAAGCCTTTATTCTTCTCTGATCAATATCTTTAGTTATCTCTAAAACCTTTGCAATCCAAAATGGTCTGGTAGCCTCATCACCATCAGCAAGTACTGCAATAAGCGTTCCAACATTTATCTCTATTAAATTTCCTTGCCATCTTGCTTCTACCTGTTTTGTCATCCTTGGGCCTACATAAATATTTCTTTCTGGTGGATGTATAAAACTTTGAAGTGCATCTGCATTACATGCTTGGGCCACATTCACGGATCTTTGTGTACAAAAATCCCATGTGAATGGAACATCAACTGGCCAGTGACCTGCAATTGTATACTGTATAATCTCTTCTTGATGATTGAAAAAGTCCTCCCACCAAGATACATCTTGATCTCCAGCATATTTTTTTGCACGCTCAATATGTCTCTTCTTTTCAATGAGTGCATGCATCCAGCTTTTACTTTGATCAACCACACTTCCACATCTTTCTGTATTGTTTTTATCTTCATATGGTGATTGTTCTGCACCATACACTGTTACAGTAGACAAATTAGGCACCTGCAATAAGAAACTGCATCCCTCTTTAGGCTCCCACCCAAGAGAAGATGAATACTGCTTTGCAAATAAAAGGGTTATTTCATCAACCCTCCTCATCAAGAATACATGGTTGAAAACTAATATTGTGCAATGGAGCCAAAACCTTAGCACTGTTATCAAGGCCCATTGAGCAAAAGTGCTTAAAGTCATAAATTTGTGTGAGGTGTTGAACTTCTGGTTTTGGAGTATATGCTTCTGAAATCAGCTCAGATAAAATCGGAAGAGTAAAAGCATTGTTACGTGCCAACTTCTTAGAGAAAGTACTGAACATTTGATCAATGTGATCATGAGTGTGGCCAACCAGAAGAAAATTTACCTTAACCTTCTGAAATACCTGTTTTTCAACAAGCATGCTTAAATATCCAAAGACTGTAGAATTTTTATTCTCTCTTGGAGTATTATCTAGTTGCAAATATAGAGTTGGTGGCAAAAGACCCTTCCATGATTGCAAAACACGATGAATGACAGTAACTGTAAGGTTTGGATCATTATGCACATTCGGATATGTGAAGAAAACCTTGGACATTACAGTTCCATTGTATACCAAAGCGCCAACCAAATGCATTTGCACAAGGACTTCATCTCCAATGTCCTTAGGGATGCGATAAAAATGTGGCAAACAAGTTTTTTTCTGATCCATACCATCGATCAACAAACACATATAACGCTCCGGATTTCTGAGTGCCTTACTTCGATGATGAATTGCTTTCTTTCTCTCTAATGCTTGACTCTCACGATGGTTGTTAAGAAGGTTTTTAAAATTATGCTTTTCCTGTGGTGTTGTAGCCCCTTTTTCCATGTTTTTCAAAGTGGCGCAAACTGAACATTCACCCATTCTAACTTTACGAGGAATAGAAACATTGTTAAACTCTTCCTTCCATAATCGAGTAAAGTGACGATACAACACATACTTCTCATTTCTATTTTCCATGTCTTATCTATATATTTGAAATACCTCTCGACGAGTAAAGTTATCTGACAAGTGCAACCTTCCAGTTGTAGGCATAACTTCACAATGCAAGCTAAAATAGTTCATCATCCAATTCATTGCATGACGTCCAACAGATCCTTTGGTCCCAACATGGAACGTATCCAAAATGAGATCCCCATTCAAAAACCCTTGTTGAACCCTATGTATTCTAAAATTTCCTACACCCATTGCAATTTTAAATGCAGCCCTACAGCATGGCATCCCTTGAGTAAAGAAATATTCAAAACCAACACGCGTTACTGACATGTTATCCTCAATCATTTGCATGCAAGAAACAAGGTATATATCTTGCCTTTCACTATCTAAATGGAGGAATTTTTCTCTTATGTGCTTTAGTTTCTTCATCCCTAAATTATACAAGCATTTCAAACCACAACAATGCTTCACAATATCCAATGCAATCTGTCTATCTAAAGTAAGAAATTTAAATCTTTTTCGACTTACTTCACGAGACCTTCTTTTAAATCGTAGATTGAGCTTGCTTTGCTTTTTCGTTGCTCCACATGCACTTGAGTCAGAAGGGAGATCAATGGTTGGATCAGATGGGAGATCAAGAGGTGCATTTGGTTGAGCAGCATTGCACTGTGAATTGGATAACTTAAATGACTCAACAGAAAACATGGAATCATCAGCACGTTCTAAATCATAGGGATCATCACTTCTCTGGAAAGGTTCAACTGAGAACAATGAATCAATATGAGCAGAGGAAGCTGATGCCCAAGCATCCACTGAAAAGATTGAGCTCATCTTCACTGAGTTCACAGAAGACTGAAGATGAATGACCTTTTTAAATAAGTAGAAATCCGAGATCAAGTGAAGATATCACATCAAATGTCACATCAAGAAGATATGAAATCAAAAGCTTATTAAAGTACATTAAATAACATAAAACATCAAATTACATCAAATCACTTAATTACTCAAATATACACTAATCAAGGAACCAAAGATTTGATTCACTTTTGATTCAAATGAGAAACACAGTTGATTTCTAACTACATATGAGTCATTCAGTCTAAGCATTGTGAATGAATCAAAATATATCCAAGTTGAGTTCCAACAGGAATATATAATAAAATTGTTTGGAGAAATTTTACAAGAAGAAATTTTACAACTGGAATATATCCAAGTTGAGTTCCAACTGGAATATGCTATGCCATTGAACACTATACAAGAAGAAATTTTACATTTGGTTAAGATTTCAAGGATTAGGTTTTATTGTGGTGTAGGCTAGATATCAAAGAGGTAGATGAAAGTATATTGAAAAAGAATTATGTGTAAAAGAGGCACACATAAAGCATATTCATACATTGATTTTCCATTTCAACAATGTGTTACAAGATAAATGTGAATATGAACTAAAGTGTGGAGGATAACACTATAAAGATGTCATTAATCTCACAACTTAGACCTAATTTTCTCCCAAACAACAGACTCTAAGAAAAAACTTCTACATGTGATTAGAAATCCTCATGTACATACCATACTGTTGCCATTGAAGTTTAATTTCCATGCAAATGTATATAAATAGTTGCAAGGTTCTGTACTAGAATGTTTATTCATAGTGATTTTCCATTTCAACAGTGAGTTACAAGATAAATGTGAATATGAACTAACGTGAGGAGGGTAATACAATAAAGATGTCATTAGTCTCCCACATTTAACACAACTTTGACTTGATTTTCTCCCAATAAAGAGATTCTTAGAAACAAATCTCTACATGAGTTTAGACATCCTCATGGACATACCATACTCTTGCCATTGAAATGTAATTTCTATGCAAATGTATATAAATAGTTGCAAGGGTCTATGAATATTTCATTAAAGTGGCTCTGAAACAGCCTATTTGTGTGGGTGCTATTCCCTGGTTAGATAAGTTGACAGATTTAGTTAGCAAGTGGACTCATTCAGTTGGATCCAGTTAGTTTCTGGTTCAAGTTACCAAATTGCCTATAAATACCAGAGGAGGAGATCATTCGCATTTTCAAAATCCACGAGCAAGAGAGAGCAGCAGAGCACAGACAGCCATGGAGCACAGAGGTCAGCATACCAGCAAGCCAAGTCTGATGGAGAAGAAGAATGTTGGCAAAAGCACCAAGAGGTAGACAAAATCATAACATAAATAAAGATTCCAAAAAGATTCCCTCTGTATGTCTGTCTAAATATCTGCTTTCTAGGCATTAATTTTTCTTACCTCTAGAAATATGGATCAAAAGCATGTACAGGTCGATGCCTGGCATCGACTTTAAGGTGTAAGTCGATGCCAGGCATCGACTTAGGATTGCAAGTCAATGCCAGGCATCGACTTGCAGGAGCAAGTCGATGCCAGGCATCGACTTGTCGGTGCAAGTCGATGCCAGGCATCGACTTGCAGCCCCAAGTCGATGCCTGGCATCGACTTGCAGGTGCAAGTCGATGCCAGGCATCGACTTGCAGCCCCAAGTCGATGCCAGGCATCGACTTGGGCCCAAAAAACGATGCCAAGCATCGACTTGCCGGCATCAACATTCACTGAAAAGTCGATGCCAGGCATCGACTTTTTGGTGCAAAATCGATGCTTGGCATCGGCTTTTGGGCCCAAGTCGATGCTTGGCATCGACTTTCGTGCCCAAGTCGATGCCAGGCATCGACTTTGTGTGCAAGTCGATGCCAGGCATCGACTTGAGGGTAAAAGTCGATGCCAGGCATCGACTTGGCCCAAGAGTCGATGCCAGGCATTGACTTGGGCCCAAAAGTGGATGCCAAGCATCGACTCTTGTACCCCCAACTCGATGCCTGGCATCGACTTTCACCCTCAAGTCGATGCCTGGCATCGACTTGCACACAAAGTCGATGCCTGGCATCGACATGCACTTAAACATCGATGCCTGGCATCGACCTGAAGCTCAAAATCCATGCCTTGCATGGACTTGGGCCTTTGAAACCACAATTACGTTTGATCTGATATTTCCAATTGCTTTCAGGGATGCGGAGTACAAGGATGAAAGGCCCATCAAGAAGCTCAGAGTCACCATGGGCTCTACTGACCAGCAACGTGACAAAGGCAGTGGTCACCAAGCA
Source organism: Ceratopteris richardii (assembly GCA_020310875.1). Lineage (NCBI taxonomy): Eukaryota > Viridiplantae > Streptophyta > Polypodiopsida > Polypodiales > Pteridaceae > Ceratopteris > Ceratopteris richardii. Next base: position 114,755 of record MU260734.1, read on the forward strand.
AAGCCAAGAAAATTATTGCACCATTATCCTCTGAGAGGGCCAGCAACCCACTAGGAATATCCTCAGGTGGACAGAGTAGCATAAAAATTCCTGTGGAGGATCCAAATATGAAGGAAAGGTCTAGGGAGACCGAGGTCATGAGGACAGATCGTCCACTTCGGGACATGACAAATCTCGAATGGTGCCTTCAGTACGTTGAAGAGAAGAATGCAGTCCTCCTTGTGTTCGCAGGGGCCTATGGCAGAGGAAAGATCACGACAACACAAGGTTTTCAGTATGGACTTGTTTACAAATTGGATTATGAAGATGAAGATTCTGACAACCTGCTTTTCTTGGTGGAGACATCGAAAGGATTAAGAAATGTCATATGCAAGATGGATTTCTTGTGCCCAGAGTGCTGTGTTCCAGAAGAGCTAGCTCAGATATGCAGAGACTCAGTGAATTTCATCAAGGACCTGATGCCATGGATACAGGGCAATATCATGCCAACACAGCACAAGAAGACGACCCCTGTAAAGGCAAGGGGTAAGCAGAGTGTGCAGAAAAAGCCCCAAAAGAAAAAGAAGATAATTGCAGAAGAGGACTTTTCTGACTCAAGCTCTAGCTCTGGGAACATAATTGTTGCACCTGGTGGAGAGCTTGCATCTGGTGTGCTTGGCACTGAGCAGAATAAGATGAGGGAGGACATAGCTAGAAGAAAACTTGTGAAGAAGGGGCAGTTGTTCCACCTGCCTATTAATATTATCCACAGGCCACCAGTGGATCCAGTCACAGGGAGGAGGCCCCTTGAGATCAGGGAGCCACATAATTTGCATGTCCAAAATCTTAAGAAGAAAATGAAAATAAATCCTCATGCTACTGTTGTGCCATTCCTTGTCATGGTGGATCCGCATGAGTGCAGCTGTGTGGAGGATTTCAATGAGGGTTTGTTTGAGGAGTACACGTATTATGTGATTGGAGGTTCACACTCTGCAGAGGCTCGTAGACAGTTAGTGAAGGAGCACCCTACTACATTTTTCTTTAGGTATGCAGAGTGTAAGATATATGCTGGTCTTACAACTGAGGAAGCCAAGCTTCTTGCTTGGGATCACAACAACGACAATGACTATAGGCAGAAAATGTCCTCCATAGAGAGAATTCGGTTCTTCCACCATGAATACGAAGATTGTCTTGTGAAGGAAGCTGGGAGAATACATCCCAATCTACGAAAGCAATGCCTTATTGAGGTTGGAATTGCATTGGATGAGAATAGAAAGTCAGATGCTTTGAGGAAATATGATCCATGGTTTCAACTGGCATTCAGATCAGGTGAGATTTGGGATCTTCAGGATAGAATCTTCACAATGTGGGAGCACAAGGAGGTCAAGGGCTAGAAGCAACAAAAGTCGAGGCCAGACCCACAAATTGATCTGAGGGGAAAGGGAAGGAAAGTTGACCTTTCAATTGAAGAGGCTCCTGAGGACATGAAGCTGACCCCATGGAGGGCCCTTCAAGGAATCAAGGATGATACATTGATCATATCAACTTTGTCAAGGGTAATCTCAAAGGAGTTAAGCCTCGAGGAGATGGTGACTGAGCTCAATAAGTATGTATGTTATTCTCAGATCCTTTTTCCCTCCTCCCATGCTTCTTGTCTAACCTAGTCGCTTTTATATTTATGTGTCTGTAGTCATAAAGTGTACATGAAGATTCAGGAGGTGATGATGAAGAGGCTGGGTTGCTTTTCTTGGACAGAGGTCCAAGCAGACTATCCAACCACATCATCCTACAAAGCCTTATCAGAATATTTCATCCTGTTTCGTGATTGGGTAGATTCTCTTTTCAGAATATTTCATACTAAACAATTTGATGCATTGCATGGCATCAACATGGGGGCATAAGTCGATGCCTGGCATCGACTTGGGGGCATAATTCGATGCCTGGCATCGACTTGCAGCATAAGTCGATGCCTGGCATCGACTTGGGGGCATAAGTCGATGCCTGGCATCGACTTGCAGCATAAGTCGATGCCTGGCATCGACTTGGGGGCATAAGTCGATGCCTGGCATCGACTTGAAGCATAAGTCGATGCCTGGCATCGACCTGCAACAAAAGTCGATGCCTGGCATCGACCTCATGGCAAAAGTCGATGCCAGGCATCTACCCCAACAAGAAATCGATGCCATACATCCGTTCTTTATGTTTTGTTTGCTGTACTGAAGAGCTCTTCTAATTGTTTTTCCAATTTGTTCTGCAGAAACCAAGGAAAAGTAAGTCTATAGAGGTACTAGATGATTGCCCCCCTGCATTCCTTGCTCACATTCAAAGAGCAAGGCATGAGAAATCTAGACTGAAAGCGAAGGAGATGGATTTTGATGATGAACCCGATCTTAAATGTTTCTCCAATCCCCTAGACCCCCTTATGCCTGTATATTACAATGTGTTCTGTAGTGATGTAAATAATATTTGTTTTGTTGTGCCTAGAAAACATTTCTCCCTTCTCATAGCGGACATACCCTATGGATTTAGGATGTTAGGATCAGTTAATGATGATGAACCCTTCAAACACCCTCAGATTCGGAAGATGGTCACTGATTTTGCAGAGTTGACTATGTCTCCTCTATGGAGGATAGTAATTTTCCATAGCAGAGACCAGTCTTTCTCTGTTTCAACTGCTCTGAAGGCAAGATGTCATGCTGTGGAGTGCCTCACTTGGTAAGTAATCTTCTTTCTATCTCCATGGCTTTAATGATGCCCTATGTGACTCATAGTTCTTTTTTGCAGGGTGAAGACAAACGTAAATCACACTCCTTTGCATCGGTTTGTGAGTGCCACTGAATGCATTACAGTGGGCTATTATGATGAAGTAAGCAAAAGGAGAGTCAGGGAGCATTGCAATGAGAATGGGATCTCAAATGTGCTCATGTTCCCAGCCGTTACCAAGAAACTTCGTCATGTAGCTGGGGACATGACATTGGTTAACCCTTATCAGAAGCCACAAAAACTCATAATGAGATTGCTTCAGCTATTTTCCAATGATGATGACTGGGTCCTAGACCTTTTTTCGGGCACAGGTAATTTCAATTTTCACAATTTTCATTAGTCATTGTTGATTGAAGCCTCTAAGAGGTTTTCTGCTGTTTCAGGAACGACTCTGGCTTGCTCCTTAAAGATGTTCAGGCACTGCATAGCTGTGGAGAAGGATGATGCTCAAGTGAGCTTCATTAGAATGAGAATCAATGGGCTGAATGAATGCCCAGATGAAGACCAAGAGGTTGGAAGGAAGCACATTGCAGATACGGAGAGATTCCAAGCAGCTTCAAGGGAGCCTGTTCCCCCACTTGCAGATGAACTTGGGGACATGGCTGACCTTGAAGAGCCAATCTTGGAGCAAGAGAGGCAAGATAGGTGTTCTAATGTGCCAGAGGATACCAATACCCTTGAGCCTGAGGAAAGCTATGATCAGCTTCTATTGTAGATTCACATAACTCTTGTAAAACACATGAAATGTAAAAGATCATTTTAATGGAAATATAATTTGGAGTTCTGCTTCCACTTGGTGTTCAGCTTGATTTATCTTGAGCATTTCTCTGATCATGTGTGAATGTTTCTTAGTATAATTTTGTTGAATATTATCTTCTCTTGGGAATGCTTTTGTGAAGTGTATTTCATATTCTGTTAATATGGCCAGGCATTCAATGGGGATCTTAACCATACAAAGGGGATGATCTTAATTGCCTTGTTAAAATGCTCTGATTTTTACAACACATGTACTCTAATTTTCGAGTAACTCTTAATTAGCTATCTTCTGTGCTTGTTGAGGTTATAGATGTAATGAAGGAGCTTCGCGAATTCTTACATGTACCTTTTCAACTCTAATCTATTGTCCAAGATCATGATGTGGGATTCTTGGTCATGCTCAACAACTAGTTTTCATGGCAGCAAGAATTTTAGTATATCTATCTTGACTACTTGGGATATGAGATCAAGCTTCTAAAGACAATACTTACAAGCAAGACTCGTGATGCTTTCTAGATATTGTAAAATGCCCACTTTTTTGCTTCATATAATGGTATTTAGGTAAAAAGAAAAAGAGAACATGTCTTTGTTCTCCTTTGTTGTGACTCAGTGTTATGTGTACTTGTCTCAATTAAGATGTAATTACTATTTGTGATTCCCACGATTTTACCTCTCATTTACATACTCTACTTTTGGTCTCCCTTTCAAAGCGTTTGTTCCATTTTGGATGCATGGAAAAAGGCTCTCCCAAACTCTATAATGTGTTTACATAATTTTCTCAACATTGCATTTGAATACTCTATTTATGTCTCCCCTTTCAGTCTTTTAATTCATATTAAAGACTATTTAGTGAAACGCTATCTCCAACTCCATAGTCTTGTCTCCCCTCTCCAAAATTGATCGATATCTTGATTTTCCAACCCATTCTTATTCATTTTCAAGTTTTTATATTTCTTTTTCTACTTATTTTGATTTTTACATTTACTTATCATGTGGTTCTTTTTTGTTTTTCATTTGACTTGTCATCTACATAGCATGAATTATGTTCATAGGAAACTTTACCTATCATTTTAGTATTTTTAAATGCCCATCGTCTACTAGGGATCAAACAATGGGTGCCTAGGCACTCCATACCATGGATGTTAATTGCCATGGTGATTTTTTCCTTGAAAATTCGTTTTATTGCAACACCAATTACATAATTCCTTTTCTTCTTAAGCCAAGCAAGTTTCACCAGTACATCTATCAATATGCATGTTGATACATACATTGCTATGACATTGAAAAAGAAGGATATATATATATATATATATATATATATATATATATATATATATATATATATATATATATATATATATATATAGCGTAGAATTTTGTGATGAGCATAGTGATGACCATATCAATGGCCATAGTAAAAGTTCAAATAAATTATACTATTTTTATTTGGAATCAACATATCAATGGATATCACAAAACCTATAGCAATAGTTGAGAAATTTGGAAAAGTGTACAAGACAAGGTAAGTAGCCCATTAGGCTTATATATGTATCTTAGATAATTAATCAACAATCATCTTGGATATTTTATCCAAACAATAATATATTGGAGAATGGATAGAAAATGTTGCACATTGAAGACATATAACTAATGCATATTTTTCAACTTTTTATTTTGCATATTTAATTTATAATTTAAATTTAGTTTTTTTAAATAATTTTTTATCATGTGGCTTGCATGTTTACAAT